>BMAC01000070.1:1419712-1438264 GCA_014905375.1 Phtheirospermum japonicum
TCCGTGGCTAATTACTTTAAGTTTTAGAGACGGACATGAAATCCGTGGCTAATTACTTTATGTTTTAGAGACGGAAATATGAATCCGTTGCTAATATATCATATTTAGCAACGGAAAATCAATCGGTTGCTAAATTTTCCCCAAAATTATTATCCTCATCCCTCGTTTTCCAATCTCATTTTCATTCATTTCTGCAAACCTCAATTCGGCCGGCGATTTCCACCGAAACTCCCCCCAAAATTCGCCGCCCGTTTCTTTAAAGATTCCATTCGCCGGCAATTTCCACCCAAATTCTCCGGTCGTCGTTTTGTATTTTCGGTTTCCGTTCGCAGCAAATGCCCGGTCCGTTTTCCGTTCGCCGCTCGATTTGGTGTTACTTAGTCGCTTTTTTTAGTGACAACCACCACCGCCGCATCATTCTCCATCTCTCTCCCCTTGATCTYTACATCTTGCGGGGTGGCGGCGATCTGAATTGCTGCCCCTCCCTTTTCTGAGCAGCAGCTTCCTCACGAATTTGTATCCTCAATGCCGAGTTTCGTCCAGTATCAGGTATCCTCATTCCTTTTCTGTTCCAATGATAGCCTGTTTATTTTACGATTCTTGTGCTTTACATCAATTCTTGTGCTTTACATCTTTTCAGTGATGTATTGTTACATCCAGATTTTTCCCACATCGATCGCCTAAGAACGAGTTCTAAACAATTTTCCCAAGGCGAATTAACAATTTCAAATAATGGCCTGTATCAATTAACCCAAATTGTGGATTCTTAATATGATGATTGGATAACCAATTATTGAGAATGGTCATCCTTTTATGGTATTATTAATACTCTAATCTCATTTTATGTATTCTTCAAATTTATAAGCAGTTTGTTTACGCTTTTGAGGAGTAAGATAATTTTCTTCCAATACAAAGCTTCAATTTTTTAGGGCATCTGGTTCTTAGTTTTTTATTTTTTTTCCAAAGTTGTATGGTTTTTCATTTTTTCTTTGGTTTTTTAGAATTTTCTTTTTAATTCTGCATCATTGTTTGCAATATAATTGGTAAATAATTCATCTTGGGTTTTAACATTTGTCGTATGCTATCATATTGCAAAACTGTGTGAAATAAATCAATTGGGGAATTGTATTAACTAGATAGGTACAATGACTAATCACTTTATGATCATATTCGAGTGTCTTATTATGCGTCATGTCGAATGTTTGCTATTTTTTGTGGGTAATCTCGATCATATTTGATCATTTCCCAAAAAAGAAAAATAAGAACTACAGTTGTTTTAAGTTGTAAAGAAAATTATATTAATGTGATAAGGTTGTAGTTTTATATACAACATTATTATTATAACCGGTAATCCTCCTTTTACCGAAGGATTTTTTTAAAATGCTCGTCAATGAATAGAAATCAGGCCCAATTGTAGAGTTCTTATTTCATTATGAAATTGCTTATTTGTGCTTTAATTGTTTTTTGATTATATTTTGCAAATATAGAATTTTTTTTATTAAACCTTTAAGTGAGGTTAGAACCGTAGTCTTGGTTGGAGAAACATGCAAAGGGAAAAGCACACCCGACAATAGTATTATTGGTACAAGGGTATTTAAGTCAATGTGTAGCTCTGCTGGTGTTGCTAACACTTGTGAGTTGCTCAAGACACGGACATATCCTTAATGTGATTAACACTCCTGGTACAATTACTTATTCAATTTTTCTGTTTGAGTTTGTTATGCTTACATTGTTTGTGGCTGTAAAATTCTGCATTCTGACAAAAGGGTTTTATGGTACTGCTCATATGTTAGACATGTTTTCAGATTGTTTTAGTCTGGAGATCACTTTTTCCTTCTCGATTTCCCCGGTGACTTCTATTGGAATCCTGGATCTAAGAACTGGCCATTATCCCGTCACAGTCCACCCCATTTCCCGGCGAAGCAACTCCACCCCCTTCACAGTCCGAGTAGAAGTTGATCCAAAGACTGGTAATTTGACATTAGTTATGTTTTGCTTTAAATGCAAATTAGATCTAAATTCGTATGTAGCATATTTAATTGAAATTGAAGCCTTCTCAAGTATTAGATGGCGAGGTTTGGTTAAGGCTTCAAGAATTCCGATTTTTGTCTGATTCTTGAATTATGCTAAACCCTCAGTTCATGGTTCACAATATACTCATCTGATGCAATGTTATCTGTTGGGATTTGATAAGGGTAATCATTGCAATAAATATAAATAAAAATAGTTCGAGTAGAAAAGGGTCAAATAATGGACTGATAAGGTTCGTAATATTCAGATTACTCTGCAAGTCATGACTGACTACCAGGGAATTAATTATTAGCAATCAGAGATATTTCTATCTTCTTAAGGCTTAGTTGATTTGATGGGAATGGAAGTTGCAATATTTGTTTTCTTGAAGTTAGAGATTTAATATTGAAGCAGGTGGTTCTTGGTATTTTCTACCAGCTTAGGAAAGGAAGGGTTCTAATGAAAAATGGTAGTGATTTAGTATTCTTGATTTTCATTTTGATTGGTAAGTTAACTACTTGGTTGATTGAGTTTAGWCGTGTTATGARYCATMTCTGAAATTTTCATACAAAGTCATGTAGCATTACCAAACTTGCGTCAGGTCCCTTTTGATTTTTTTCGGCACCAGTTTATCCACAATCTTTTCACTTTGTTTCTATATGCTCCAATTAATTTCGACAACATCTTGACCACATACTTGGATAGATTGGAAGAAGCAAATATTCAGGATCCATGATTAGTCTATCTCAAAATTATACTGGGCTCTGACTAAGAAATCTTATGGCAATTGGTTTAGGTGGTGAGTAAATAATTGAAACAAAAAAAGAGGATCTTCAAATTTAATGATTAATTTCCACCTTTTGCCAAGTTCATATTTACTCTCTAGCTATTATTCCTTAACTTTAACTTATGCCATATATCAATTTACCTCTTTGTGTCGAGAGAAATAAAGTTTTGATCGACCATGATTCTGCATCATCGATGATAAACACTTACTTAGATTCTGTCACAAAATAATTAAATAGTTTGAGTACGTTGCCTGTATGGTTGGCTAGCTAGACCCTTTTGGCAGCAACAAAATGGATTAGTAACCTTTGTCAGTGATTATACATTCGCAGTTATTACATTGCATCAGAGGAGTATATTGAAAAGAGATTATACCAATTGCTCGGCAGCAGGATTTAGAGGCGGAGCGTGCTGCTCGTGCGGAGATGCAGACATAAATGGCATAAATGATGGAGCTTTTTCGTCGACAAGGTGGACCACCTCCACAACCATGACATTTCCTCCAATAAGCTTTCGCTTGTCTATTTGCATTTTGGATGTTGCCGTTTGACATTTAGGATATTATCATTTTATCTTTTGGCATTARAAATGTTGTGACTTTTTATTTGACATTGTTTTTGTTTATKKCTTTGTGTTTTGYATATGTTGTTACTTTTTAATTTGATAATATTTTAATTGTTATTTTGAATTTTTGGATTGAGTTAAATTTGAGGTATTTTATAGTTTATTTGGTGATTTACAGGTTATATYAAATATTAAAAGAAGGTCCATTTTTTATACATTTAAATTAGCAACGGATAATCAATTCCGTTGCTAAAAATGGGGATGTCTATTTTAGCAACGGATTTATTCCGTTGCTAAATTTCCAAATTAGAGACAGAATTTCCGTTGCTAAATTAGCAACGGACCTATTCTGTTGCTAAAATAGCTAAAAAACTGAGTTTCTATTTTAGCCACGAATTTATTTCGTTGCTAAATTGACCGAATATCCGTTGCTAAATAGCAACGGACTTAATTCTGTGGCTAAATAGCTTCAAATTAGAGACAGATTTGTTTGTCTTTATTTAGCCACGGAAATAATCTGTTGCTAAATTTAGCCACAGAAATACCGTCCGTTGCTAAATTTAGCAACGGACATAGTTTCCGTTGCTAAATTTAGCAACGGACGGTATTTCCGTGGCTAATAATTAGCGACGAGCCTTATAGCCACGGATTTCATCGGTGGCTAATCCGTTGCTATTTTTAATTTAGCAACGGAAATAGCTTATTAGCAACGGAAAAATTGGTTGCTAATTTCCAGTTTTCTTGTTGTGGTTGTTCTATTCATTCCTAACCTAATTGCCACATCAATGACCATACAACAACATTATACAAAGCATCAAATGAGACTTGTAGAGTAACAATTAAAAAACTGCAAGAATATATAGGCCCACACCTTAATCTTATCGGTTGCCCATTTATTTCAATTTTTCGCTTCCCATGTCCCAGCCTACAAAAGGATTCTCCTATTTTGGTGATTTCACTAACACGATTCTATATTTACATTCACAGAGATACAAGAATAAGATACAAGAATACATCTTACCTCTTGAGATAACCTATCCCTCGATTCAAGAAAATCTAACAAATCGAATCATACATGTACCATTTAAATGGAAAAAGAAACGTGCCCTTGAAATATAACAAAAGGATACAAACACATACACACACATGCACACACACACATATATACACACACATATACACACACACACACACACATACAAAATAGAGTTTGCACTAAAGCAGTTACATATAGTTAGAGAAATGTTCTAAAGCATGCGATTTGCTAATCATTCGAGTCATATAATTACACGACATAACATATTAGAATCCATTAAAGTCTTGTGACTGTTGAGGAATTTATTATTGACAATAATTTCTATTTTGTTATTTGCCTTTCTTGAGCACAAAATAAGTTAGGAAACTAGATTTAGGACTTTATTTGTTTTCTAGTTAATTTGTAAGACTTTATTAGTTTCCAAGATTGTGTTTAGGATTTATTTTTACTTGTTTACCAAGTTTAGGATTCTACGATTGTCTATTTAAGACAATAGAATCCTAAAGCTTCATACATTTCTTACGCACGAGATTTTTGCAAGGAAGAGAACGACGCAAGACGTGACGCAGAACAAGAGAAGAACACGAAGACTACTTGGAGCCATTGTTCGAGATCGACAAGTTATTCGAAGTTGCGTGACCAACGGAGAAGAGCTTGTTCAACCTAGGCGACAAGTATTTAGTATCATGTGTTTTGATACTTAGTTTTCATATATTACGTAATATTTTTGTATTGATCGAAAAAACAAGAAAGTAATATAATTTTTGGGTTTGTACACCCAAGTTCACAAGTACTTTTACTTGTGAATTGAATTTGTTATATCATGTTCTTAAATTTTATTTCCGCTGCATATTTTTATTTTACTCTCGTTGATGTTGTTAGTCAGTGTTGTTTAACATTGTTAACAACATCATAAAACTGAGACTTATTTTCAAAACCATAGACCTTCATATTTTACAATTGGTATCTAGAGCGGGTTACTTAACCTTTTAAGTACTGATCCTTATTTTTAGGTACTATGGATGCTCAAGGCAACCCAAGGCCACCGATCCTCAATGGTGAGAATTATTCCCTGTGGAAACAGAGGATACATTGGCACTTAAAGAGTATTGATGAACGTGCATGGAGAACCGTCCTCATTGGATGGGTAAAGCCATGTGTCACTGATGATGAAGGCGATACCATTCCCAAAAAGGAGGAAGACTGGACTGCTGACGAAGTGGCTACTACAAACTGGAACTCCAAATGTATCAACACCCTGTGTGGATATGTAAATGCAAGTTATTACAGAGTCATCAAGAATTGCGAGTCAGCAAAAGATGCATGGGACGCACTCCAAAGGGTGTGTGAACGAACTGAGAGCGGGAAGAGATCAAGACTAAGAATGTTGATGTCTACATTTGACGCAATGAGAATGGATGAAAAGGAGTCCATCATGGACTACTCCATGAGATTATCGGAAGTTACAAACGAGTGCAGAGAGCTTGGCGAGTCAGTAACTAACTCTCGTCTTGTAGGAAGATTATTGGGATCCATCTCAAAGAAGTTCAACATGAAGGTGGTTGCCATAGAAGAGTCCAAAGATGTTTATAATATAGATTTTAACACCTTAGTTGGAAATGTCAAGCAGTAAGAGATGGAACACCTCGGTTCCAACACAAAAGAGAAGAGTGTTGCTTTCTCCTCCGATGTGAATCCAGACAACATTGAAGATGATGAGGAGTTTGATTTGAATGTGATTCTGAAGAAGATGGAATCCAATACACTTGAGGAAGAAGAGTTGTCCTTTATGACTCAACGTTTCAATAATTTCCTGAAGAAGAAGAATAGCCTTGGAGGGTCGAACTCAAAGTCCACGCAACAGGTGTCTACACCGAAATTCACTGGACGCGCTCTTCCTAGAATTCAGTCCACATCGTCAATTCCCAATGTATCCAGCTCCACGAAATCACTCAGTGAGGTACAGTGTCATGGATGCAAAGGTTCGGGACACTACAAGAATGAGTGTGCTAATACTCTAAGG
Source organism: Phtheirospermum japonicum (assembly GCA_014905375.1). Lineage (NCBI taxonomy): Eukaryota > Viridiplantae > Streptophyta > Magnoliopsida > Lamiales > Orobanchaceae > Phtheirospermum > Phtheirospermum japonicum. Next base: position 1,426,132 of record BMAC01000070.1, read on the forward strand.
AAGAAGAGCATGGTTGCTACAGACTTCACTGAGGATCTTAATGATTCAGAGTCAACTGAGCCTGTTCCATCCTTATTCTCCAATGTTGTGTGGGACGACGATGTCCATGTTGGTATGCTTGAAGACAACATCGTGTGCCTGAATGCCGAAACCACTGATTACTTTGAGGAATACGAGCAACTGAGTGTTGAGCACAAACAATTATTTGTTAGTTGTGGAAAACAGGTACTCAAGGTCAAAGATCTCACAAAGGAAGTGGAGAAACTAACCAAGGAGAAGGATGATCAACTTGAAATAATCATTCATTTGGAAACATCACTTACCAAGAAGGATGCTGAACTAGAAAAGGTGAAAACTGAGTTGACAAAGGTTCAAGGAACCATTTTGAATATGAACAAAGGGAAGGCAAAGCTTGATGAAATCTTGGAGATCAGCCTTCCGGAAACCTCAAAACATGGAATTGGTTTTAAGCCAAACCAGCCACCACAAGTATTGAACCAAGAACAAAAATCCTCCAAACGCCACAAGAAGAGAAGAAGACAGTTCGTATGCCATCATTGTGGAGAACCAGGGCACATTCGGCCCTTTTGCTGGAAGATTATTGGCGATAGAAGACACTTTCAGAGAACAAATGTGGCTGCAAAATTCAATGTTAGTCTCAGTCCTACCAACAACAATACCAACACCAGATTCAAACAAGTGTGGGTGAAGAAAAATAACGTCAAATGCAATATGATCCATACCTCCCTGAAGTACCACGTCCCTGGAGCCTGGTATTTTGATAGTGGATGCTCCAAGCATATGACTGGGTCAGAGGAGCTTCTTTCCAACATTATCAGATTTCGAGGTGGAAAGGTAAAGTATGGTGGAGGCGCAAATGGCCAAATTGTTGGTCAAGGAACTCCCCATGTTCACGGCGTTGTAACCCTGGAAAATATCTTGCTAGTAGAAGAACTTACTGCAAATTTAATCAGCATAAGTCAACTGTGCGATGGAGGCTTTAGTGTCAAATTCAACCGTGAGAAGTGTGAAGTCTATGAGGAGAATGGTTCATGTATCCTTGTTGGACAGAGGACTTCAGATAATTGTTATCAAATCAACAGTGATGCTTTTTGCAAGTTATCTTAACTAAGTGATGCTGAGGTGTGGCATTAAAAGCTTGGGCATGTCAACTACAAGACGATTGACAGGTTGGCCAAAGAGGAAGCTGTGAATGGACTACCTAAGCTTAACACCAAGATCATTCCTGTATGCGAGGCGTGCCAGAAAGGAAAGCAGGCCAGGGTGCCACATCCAGTTCAGCAAAGTCTCACTACATCTTCTTGCTTTGAGCTTCTTCACATGGACCTCATGGGACCGCTCGAAGTCGAGAGCCTTGGTGGGAAAAGGTATGTCTTTGTCATTGTAGATGATTTTTCTCGATATACTTGGGTAGAGTTTTTAAAAGAAAAATCTGAAACTTTTGAGGCATTCAAAAAATTTGCAAAGAAGCTGTTTAAGGTTTAATGTGAACATTGCTAGGATTAGAATTGATCACGGAAAAGAATTTGAAAATGCTTCTTTTTCAAAATACTGCACTTCAGAATGCATAAGTCATGAATTTTCATCACCTATTACCCCACAATAAAATGGCATAGATGAACAAAAAAATCGAACTCTTGCTGAGATGACTAGAACTATGCTCATTTCCAATGGCATAGCAAAACTTTTTTGGGCTGAAGTAATGAACACTGCATGTCATATTACAAATAGGGCTTATTTTATACCAGGGTCATGTGCTACTCCCTATGAGTTATTGACGGGTAAAAAACTGAACTTGAGCTATTTTCATGTGTTTGGATGTATTTGCTATGTGCTCAAAGATAGAAATCATATAGCTAAACTAGAATCAAAGAGTGATTAGTGTATCTTCATGGGTTATTCCCAAAATAGTCATGCATATAGGTTGTTTAGCCTTAGAACTCGAAGCATGTTTGAGTCAGTAAATGTCAAGTTTGATGATCTAACAAGTGGAGTGAAACCTACCGAGGATAATGATCTGGTTTATGATCAAAATCCTTAAGAAAATGTCACTCCTCCTTCAGATGATAGTGCAGGTATTGAGAACAGAGATGCAAGTGCTGAACCCAAAGAGTTGAGAGATGTTGATACCAATGTTGATACTGGGATACCAACATCAAGCCAAGCTGCTGCAGAATTAGATTTTGATTCAGAAGAAGAAGATTCAGCTGATCCCATTGATCTTCATGTGAGGGATATTCCATCCAGAATCCAAAAAAATCACCCCGTGGGCCAAATTATCGGTGATTTAGATGAAAGGAGTACAAGATGGAGACAGATAAATATTAAGGAGATGGTCAGGTACGTATGCCTGTCTACTAATTGTTCTAAGATTCGTGAGTCTTTGTACCTTTCTAAAATAGAGCCCAAGCATGTGGAGGATGCACTCAAGGATGAGTTCTGGATAAGGGCGATGCAAGAAGAGCTGGACCAATTCGCCAAGAACGACGTTTGGGATTTAGTTCCACGACCAGAAAATTCCCATGTGACAGGAACTAAGTGGATATTCAAGAACAAGACTAATGAGGCAGGCAACATTGTGAGGAACAAAGTTCGACTGGTTGCACAAGGGTATACACAAATTAAAGGAATCGATTTTGATGAAACATTTGCCCCTGTTGCCCGCATTGAGTCGGTAAGACTTTTGCTTTTTGTTGCTTGTTATATGGAAATTTCATTGCATCAAATGGACATTAAGAGTGCTTTTTTAAATGGAGTCTTAAGTGAAGAAGTGTATGTTGAGCAACCTAAAGGACTTGTGGATCCTCAAAAACCAGATTTTGTTTTAAAACTGAAAAAGGCTCTTTATGGTTTAAAACAAGCTCCTAGAGCTTGGTATGAAAGGCTAACTCAAAATTTGCTTTATTTAAACTTTAGACGAGGGGAAGTTGACAAAACATTGTTCCTTCTTAAATCCAATAAGTACATCTTAATCGTCCAAGTCTATGTGGATGATATTATTTTTGGATCCACTAACGAGCAGATGGTCAAGGAGTTTGTTACTCGAATGTCCGATACATTTGAGATGAGCATGGAAGGTTGACTCAAACTTTCGTGCACCACATTTTAATAAACTAATTTAAAGCACGTCAGTCTGCTCGCAAATGTACGAGGTAACTGTAGGGTGATGAGTTTGACTCGAGTCGATCTCTCGAGGAAGCACTGTTCGGTCTTTCGGATGTTTTTCTCAATTACGAATAACATACATATACATTGGGGGTTTTGAATAGATTGAATTGATCATTATGAACTAAAGCAATAATTGAATTTAAACTAATTATTCTAAATTACCTTAAACTAGATTAACAACTACGAGCAAGAATTAAATTATCAACTATGAAGCTATGAMGAATTAATTCTAATTAACGTATCTAAAAGCATGAATATAAGAAATTATCGCTAAGCAGTATATCGTAGAATATAAGTACGAATTACTAAAAATAAATCAATCACATAAACTAATTAATTAACCAGTCTCCAATATCCAAGCATAAGAAACGATTAAACTAATTTAAACTATAATTAACTACGGAATTAACTAAACAATTATCTAAGAAATTAACTACGAATTTATCTAAAAGTTTATAATACTTATTGAAACTAAGGAAAGCGATGAAAAGCTCCAGATATTCCGGAGTCGAACATTGATCTTGGACGAAGTGGAATCTCGAACGCGAATTCGGTGTTTTTGATGCTTCGATCTTCAATCCTTGATCTTRGTTGTCAATTCTCGTTTCGAGACGTGGAATTGTGTTTATTATAAGCTATGTATCTCTAGGTAGTCGCACTCTTCTTTAAAAACCGAGTTATGGAGGGTTTTTATAGAAATATCAAGTCTTCGCGCGCAAGAAACCCTAAAATCCGAAATCTGGGCCGTCACGTCGACTGACGCGGCAGCTTCTCGGCGTTGGTGCTGGCTGGGCGCGCGCGTTGGCTCGGTAGTTGCGTCGATCATGCGTCGACTGACGCGACTAGTATTGACGCTTCAGAGGATGGCGTTGACCTTTGCGTCGACTGACGCCCTTCCAAACGACGCTTCAGAGCATAGTGTCGGCAGTGCGTCGGCCTTGCGTCGACTGACGCGGACCATGGCTCGCGTCAACGGAGCGTCGATGGTCGCGTCAGTCGACGCGACTTGAATGCCTGTCCCCGTCTCTTGTTCCTTTGCTACTCGATTCACCGGAAAGCTTGTGGTCGAACCTCGTCTAATATGCGCTAAACTCTTCCGGTTACTTAGCTGTAAGGTGAAAAACACGAAATATCACTTAATTGCATCAATTACGATCAAAAAGCGGTAAACTAAGGTGGAATTATAAAAATACAGAATTATGCGTAAATCATCCAACTTCTACCAAAAACAAATAGAAAAACAAACTAAAAAGCTACTAAAAATAAGGACAAATCTACGCTAATCAACTACCCCACGCTTATTGGTTTGTTCGTCCTCGAACAAACGATAAATTCAAAGTATAACCGGAATGAAAATCAGTTCAAGCAAGGAGTCATGCTATGCTACATACATAGTTTTGAAAATATAGGTACAAATCATGCAACGTCAAACACTTGACCATAATTACTTTGTCGCTTCAAAATAGAATCATGCATCCTCACGAAGGATAATATATATAAATACGCTCAAAAGCACTCAAGTTTTTTTCTGCATGGGACGTGTATACACTCAAATCATACAATTACAAGCACAGTAAATAAGCACAGAAAATCAATCTCTTTTCAATCGCAAATTAAGTGTGCTGTCAAAACTAAGAATCAGAAAAGGTCTTCGCGGGTTGTAACGTAAGGCTTTTTGGACGGGTATGAAATATATAAGTCGTGCGGCTAATCGCTCACCCAACCTATTCTAATCAAGAAGCAAATTGTTTCTCCTCGCTCAAAAATAAAAACCTCACTGAACACTCATGACTTAGCCTTTAAACTTAGGCTATTTCTCAACTCGCAATCGTAAAACCGACTTGTTTTGCTCAAACCACATAAATGAAATTGAAGCTTATAAATACGCTTCCTTACAATCTCTTGCCTTCTAAACATTAGGTTTCAAGAAAAATAAACAATGAAACACAAGCCTCTACAAGCGCGTAGGCAATTAATCAACACTACCCATCATCCTATCTTTCTTTTTATTTTTTTTATTTCCCCCTTATTATTTCTTTTTAATGGGGTATCTTTTATATTTTTATTTTTCTTGGATGGTGGTCCAAAATTACAAAATTTATAAATCCCTGATAAAATATCCCAAAATACTAATAACCAATAAAAATATGAACTCCTACCCCATGCTTTTAATGGGTTGTAGGGGTCGACTCAAAAACACTCATGGCTAAAGAAAATAGATTATTTGGCTATGATTGGCTCATTCGGAATTTATAGTGGCTAAAATTTATGAATATGGCCGGAAATAGGTTTTATATGTGCCTTAACGTCATTTTCAAAGTCAACTACACACAGCGGTTTCAAAGAGATATCAAGACTGAAACTTATTCAAGCACATGCAATGATGATAATCACTCAGGTTACTCACTGGCTTTTTACATGAAAATTTTTTGAATTGACGCTGTTTTTAAGGTTTTATGAAATCAATTGCGTACAAGTACCTCTTTACAATATATAAGTAATTTTGAAAAAGTTTATGCACTTATGCACGCTCAAAGAACTAGAACAAATAATCATACATAGTTAACTTCGACAGGCAAGCCATACAAACACAATATCGCGCAAGAATAGCAGTTAAACGCACTTAAGCATATAAATATTACAGGCCAAGTAAGTATTAAGAATTACACAATTAACAATACAATTCGTATTCGACCACCCCCCTCTCTAAAAATCCCGGCAATCTCCTGATTGCCACAAATACAACCAAATTTCATAAAGAGAAAGGAAAAAGAAAACATCCCTGAAATAATAGTAGTCGAGCCGCTTTTCGTCAGATTGTGTAATTTGGCCGTGATTCATCGTGCGCGAAAGAAGTTGGCCTAAACGAAAAAGAAAACAAACAAAAGCAAACAAAATAACAATATTTTTGAATTTTAAAACTTTCCAATTTTTTTGTTGTTTTTAGCTTAAATAAAGAATAAATAAAGATACGAGACTTAGAACTCGCGGGAACCATCATCGTCGATGTCGGGGTTCTCGTCAACATCCATGCTCGGCATCGGATAAGCCACCTCAAATCGCTCCTCGAGCTTGGAGATGCGAGCTCGCATCTTCTTCAAACTCCGACGGTTTTGCTCGTGGTTAGCATCGATCTTCTCGTCGATGATTTGGAGCTTATCGAACATCTTCAATTGAAATGCCCGATTATCTTCGAAATATTGCCCCCAATCGGGACTCGGGCCCGATGTAGAACGGCGGGCTTGCTCCATATCCATGTCGTCATTATCGTCGTCATTGTTTGGTCGAGACGACGATCCTCCTCTAGTCATAGACCGCACTCGGGGCATCGGCGTGCGCGTGAGTGGTAACGAAATGGTTCCGAGCGGGCTAAATCCGCTTTAGACCGGGTCGAACCCGAAGTGACGGGCGAGGCCGGTGATGTAAGGTGCGAAGGAGAGGAGTGGCGTCTTGCTTCCCGGCGTACCCCTTGTGACGTTGTAAAATCCTTGTAAGATTAAAGGATACAATCGGACTTGGCGACCTTCAACGAGGCATTGTAAGACGTAAAGTTCGGCCTTGGTCGCGTAGTTTGCCTCGTTCTTGCATAAAATGATGTGCCCAAAAATCTTGTAAGCGGCGTAAAGGGCATCGTCTTGAATCTTCGAACATGGAAAATGCTTACAATCGCCGATGTTGCCCCCGGTGATCATCCCCCCTAAAGAAGGTAAATCGAAGCCTTGGACTCCAATCGGGTGGTCCCCTACGGTCGGAAAACCGAAAATGGTGCCAAGAATCTCCTCGTCTATAACAATATCATTCCCTCCTAGCCGACAAGTGAACGTTTCATCGTTCCGAATCGCCAAAGTAGAGAAAAATTTGAGCATGAGGTCTCGAAATCCGGGGAGGTGCATTTGAGCAAAGTACCCACACCCGAGGCTATCTACGTAGCGCGAGAGATCGGTGTGGTGATCCGACCCATTTGGGGCTTCTTCCTCAAGCCTTTGGATGTTTACGATTCGATGAGTCGCAAATCCCCATTTGCGAATGTTCTTGAACATATCCCCTTCTTTCTTGTTGAAAATCGGGAACGGTGCGCCATATTTCTCCGAGATATCCTTTTGTTTTCCCGCTCGAGACATAATCAAACAACTCTAAGATGAACGGGAGTGATAAACCTTGAAAACAAGTCTCTTGACTTCGTTGGGAAATTTCGTCGAACACTTGGCGTGCGTGTTCAACCAACTAAATTCTCAACCAAACCTTGCACCAAAAGCTTCCCAACACAACCAAACAACAATTATAATAGTTCCAAGAAGGTTCAAGCGAAGTACCTCAATGAATTATTGCCCGAAATTGCTCGATTTCCGGAAAAGTGCCCAAATTGTTCCAACCCTAGTAGCTCGTTGTGGAGAGTTTACTTGAACAACAAATTGGAAGGGGAATTCTGGGCAAGGTGGTGTGTGTGTGTGTGTGGGTGGGGGGGGGGGGGGGGGTATTGTTGTGTTTGGTTTTGATGTTGTGAGAAATTGAAAACAAAAATTGAAGAAGAAGGAGGAAGGAATTCAAAGCTTGGAAATTGAAAAGTGAAGAGAGAAAAGGTTGTTGGGGCGAATTTAAGTTGTTCCCAGCTTATTCCCGCGGGTCAAGATGCTCACAGGTCGGGTCATGGGCCAAAAATCCGATTTTTAAGCATTTCTGGGCCGGGTCCGGAATCGCGTCGACGCAGCGTCGACTGACGCGAGCCAGTCGACGCGTCAGAGGCCAATTCCTCGGCAGTTGCGTCGACGCCGTGTCGACTGACGCGAGCTGCCTCGGCGTCGACGCGGGCGGAAGCCTGCAAATTTTTTTTCCTTCGCTCAATTGATCACTTCTCCTCGTCCGAGTTCTTCCATCTGTTCAAAATAAATAAAAACCCAAAATAAAACAATAAGTAAAGTAAAAATAAACATAAAGGGATACATAACGCTCGGGTTGCCTCCCGAGAAGCTCAATTTTTAACGTCGCTTGCTCGACGCAATTAATCTCGGTTAATTCCAACTGTACGGTGGATCTCCGAACTCCACCATCTTGCGATTGCGATTTCTATCTCGTTCGTCATGATAAGGCTTCAACCGATGCTTGTGAACTTGAAAGGATGAATTTCCGACCTCATCATACAATGTGGCTACGCCGTACTCGTCTAATTCTTTAATCGAGAATGGTCCGCTCCATGAAGCTCCGAAATCGGTTGGGTCATACTTACGTTCGTGATTGTACAAAACTAATTCTCCAACCTCAAACTGCAAGTTCTTGACTGCACTCGTGCGAACTTCTTTTGATTTCTTTTTATTTTTTGTCCAATCTTTGAGACATGCCTCGCCCTTGTACTTTTTCCATGAGAAATTTTCGTTAGGGTCGAGGGAGTTGTGCTTTGAACGGATTAGGGATGATTTCGTCTCCACCCTCCGCTCAAATTCGTGCGATTGCTCCTCATCATAGTCGTCTCCAAATTCTACCACGATATCGCGTATGTCAATGCCTAGCAACTCGATCAAGTCCTCTCCACTCAAGTACATTTGGTTCTCAGAGTTGTATTCCTTGCATGAATTGACTTGTTTATCCCTTTCCTTGATAGCAGTTCCGGCGTTGTCTTCGTCGCTGAATTTTTTCAAAGTCGCGATTTCTCGCAACTCGGTGACACACGAAGTAATGGGGTCAATGAATGAATCTTCCTCTTGCATTATAGGAGAGGGAGTGTTGTGAATATCTTTCAGAGAAAACGTCACTGTTTCACTCAAAACTGTCATTGTCATTCTCCCTTTATGAACGTCGATCAGAGTGTGGGAGGTAGACATAAAAGGGCGTCCCAATAAAATGGTGTGCTCGTTGCCCTCAGTCGGAACTTCGCCAATGTCCATAACCACAAAATCAACTGGTATCACGAGCTCTCCAACTTGCACTAGAACATCTTCGACTATCCCCAAGGGTCGTCGAGTTGAGCGATCGGCCAACTGTAAACGCATGGTTGTCGGTTTGAGGGGTCCAGGATCAAATTCTTGATAAAGAGAATGCGGCATCAAATTTACTCCTGCTCCAAGATCCAGCATACCTACTGCTTTCTTCCCATTGGCTAACGAAATCGTTATGCAAAAACTGCCAGGATCGCGTTCCTTAGGTGGTAACGGTTTCTTGAAAATTGCGCTGACTTCTTTTGGTAACGGAACGTATTGAGTTGTCGCCAAACGTCTCTCTCTCGAGGAAAGTTCCTTAAAAAACTTGACGTAGGCGGGCATCGTCTTGATTACTTCCAGAAGTGGTAGGTTGATATTGACATTCTTCAAGAGGTTGTACAGCTCCATGAATCTCTTGTTCTCCCTTGCCGGACGTAATCGGCTAGGAAAAGGAACAGCATCCTTATATTGCATCGTTGATTGCTTCGGTTGTTATGGTTCGTCTTTGCCAGGGGCGTCGTTAGGAATCGTCCCTTGAATTGAACCAGGAACGTATCTATTGGTTGATTTATGAAGCTTGTCTACTGGTTTAAGAGCAATCTCCTCGTCCCGATTCGCTACGCCATTGTCGATTGTCTTCCCATTGCGGAGCACATGAACTGCTGACGCTTCTTCTGCTTGACTTGGGAGCTTATCCTTCTCTTTGTTTGACTTCGCGAAATCAGTTGCTAGTTGTCCCATAGTTCTCTCCATCCTATCCATGTTTTTGGCTAAATCATGCACAATTCCAGTGAGATGGTCAATTCCGCTCACCTTCTTTGAGAGTTTGTCAATCTTTGCATTCACCTTTGTAAGTCCTTCTCTATTACTGATCGTCTCGGCTACTTGATTCTGCTGCCAAACCAATAACTGATCATCTGGTTGGCTTATCTTAGACGCTTGCACTTGTGTATGAAAGTTATTTTGCGACGGTGGCACTGATGCTTGAGCATAATGTGGTGGGGGAAATTGCGGATCGGGCGGCATATGATTTGGATTGCCCGGGCCCCACTTGAAAAGAGGATTATCACGATGCGGCGTGAACTTCTTCTGATTCGAATAATTTTGGATTGCGTTAACCTCCTCTTGCTGCTCACTGTTATTTGGACAAGCTTCTGCTAAATGCTGGGGGGATCCACACTGGTCGCAATTCGCAACTATCTTCTGTGCAGCTGCCTTGCTTGCTCGCTCGGCATCCAAGCAGCTAATTTTTCGTCGAGAATCTCTGCACATTTCGCCTTAACTAACTTGCCATCATCCAAATCAGGATCGGGAATGGAAACTTCATTAACCCTTATTTTACGAGGCCGAGAGTTGGTTTGTCTTGACTTTTCACTTTGCTTCTCCAATACTTGTCTTGCCTCGTGTGCTGTCAAGTCTCCAAAATCTCCTCCCGCTGCTATCTCTACCTCTCGTTTCCCATGGTCCAATAAACCATCGAAATAGAACTGATTAGTCATTTCCAGAGAATAGTTGTGGTGGGGGCATGCTTGCAAAAGTGTCTTATAGCGCTCCCATGTTTCATGAAATAGCTCTCCATCCAACTGCTCGAAAGTAGCAATTTATCTTCGAAGATGCCCCGTTGTTTAGGCCGAATAGTATTGATTTAGAAATTTCTCGCTGATCATATCCCAGTCAGTTAACGAACCAGGCTCTAGAGACAGTAACCATGACTTCGCCTTGTCCTTCAAGCTGTACGGAAAACAAATCATTTGCACTTCTTCTTGATTAAGTCCACGTACTACGAATCGGCCGACTTCATCAACGAAATAATTTAAAAACGCCAAGGGGTCTTCATGCGCATTCCCATGAAAGGTTGGAAGTAGGTTGAGTTGATGTGGTTTAATCTCTACTGTCCTTGCTGTAGGTCCAAGAACGATGGCTGACCTAAAAGGTACAACCTTTGGACGTGCTAAGTCGCGCTGTCTAAGTGCTCGATCTCCCCTTGGTTCTCGAACTCGTCATATGCTCTCTCGTAGTGGTCGTTATGCGCGTAATGGTGTTCGTGCTCATATCTCCTACCAAAATTATTTTGCTCATAACCATGAGCTTGATTTGCTAACCAATCATTCACGTGTCCTTGATTGTTAGCATATGCGTTGTGCTGTAGAAAATCTTCGTTTCTAGTTGACGCGTTCTCGATGTTGTGTTGGCGAACCGAATTGTTGTTCATTTCTTCATTGCATCTCATATTCGCCATGTCGGGTTGGTGACCGATTACGCCTTGCTGCTGGTCGACTCCTTCGTTTCGCCCCATATCTTGTCTTGCAATAATAGGGCGTGGTGGTGATCGCGGCGGTGAATCGCCGTTCCGAATCGAATTTGCTCCCAACATAATTCCGGGAACTTGGTCGCAAGCGAAATCAGTTGCTGTTGAGGAATCGTCCTCAGGAATAAAAATGGGTCTTGGTCTCGGTGGATTTAAACGGTGAATGTTGTCAATGAATGGTACAAGGTCGCGTCGCAGTGATCGCCTTCCTTGCATAAACTCAACAAGATATCAACGTACCAAATGGAAAAGACCAAATAAAGAAATAAAAAAATGAATAAATTAAAAAGAAAATAAAATGAAAAACATCTTCAATTCCTATTTGTTGCTTCCCCGGCAACGGCGCCAAATTTTTGACTCAAACTTTCATGCACCCCATTTTAATAAACTAATTTAAAGCACGTCAGTCTGCTCGCAAGTGTACGAGGTAACTGTAGGGTGATGAGTTTGACTCGAGTCGATCTCTCGAGGAAGCACTGTTCGGTCTTTCGGATGTTTTTCTCAATTACGAATAATACTGCTTAGCGATAATTTCTTATATTCATGCTTTTAGATACGTTAATTAGAATTAATTCCTCATAGCTTCATAGTTGATAATTTAATTCTTGCTCGTAGTTGTTAATCTAGTTTAAGGTAATTTAGAATAATTAGTTTAAATTCAATTATTACTTTAGTTCATAATGATCAATTCAATCTATTCAAAAACCCCAATGTATATGTATGT
>BMAC01000070.1:1438460-1455090 GCA_014905375.1 Phtheirospermum japonicum
ACGTCTCGAAACGAGAATTGGACAACAAAGATCAAGGATTGAAGATCGAAGCATCAAAAAACACCGAATTCGCATTCGAGATTCCACTTCGTCCAAGATCAACGTTCGACTCCGGAATAGCTGGAGCTTTTCATCGCTTTCCTTAGTTTCAATAAGTATTCTGAACTTTTAGATAAATTCGTAGTTAATTTCTTAGATAATTGTTTAGTTAATTCCGTAGTTAATTATAGTTTAAATTAGTTTAGGAATTGTGTTTATTATAAGCTATGTATCTCTAGGTAGTCGCACTCTTCTTTAAAAACCGAGTTATGGAGGGTTTTTATAGAAATATCAAGTCTTGGCGATCAAGAAACCCTAAAATCCAAAATCTGAGCCGTCACGTCGATGGAGCGTCGACGGTGCGTCGACTGACGTGGCAGCTTCTCGGCGTTGGTGCTGGCTGGGCGCGCGCGTTGGCTCGGCAGTTGTGTCGATCATGCGTCGACTGACGCGACTAGTATAGACGCTTCAGAGGATGGCGTCGACCTTTGCGTCGACTGACGCCCTTCCAAACGATGCTTCAGAGCATAGTGTCGGCCTTGCATCGACTGACGCAGACCATGGCTCGCGTCGACGGAGCGTCGACGGTCGCATCAGTCGACGCGACTTGAATGCCTGTCCCCGTCTCTCGTTCCTTTGCTACTCGATTCACCGGAAAGCTTGTGATCGAACCTCGTCTAATATGCGCTAAACTCTTCCGGTTACTTAGCTGTAAGGTGAAAAACACGAAATATCACCTAATTGCATCAATTACGATCAAAAAGCGGTAAACTAAGCTGGAATTATAAAAATACAGAATTATGCATAAATCATCCAACTTATACCAAAAACAAATAGAAAAACAAACTAAAAAGCTACTAAAAATAAGGACAAATCTACGCTAATCAAAGGTAACCTCTCATACTTTCTCGGTTTACAAATCAAACAGCTTGATGATGGTATTTTCCTTTCCCAGACTAAATATGCTAAGAACTTAGTCAAAAAGTTTGGGCTAAAAAGTGAAACTCATAAGAAAACCCCACTGGGTAAAACTGTTAAACTGACGAGAGACGATGTTGGTAAGGGTGTTGATAACACCATGTACAGAAGTATGATAGGGAGTTTGTTGTATTTGACAGCAAGTAGACCAGATATTATGTATAGTGTGTGCTTATGTGCTAGACATCAGTCTAATCCAAAAGAGTCACACTTAAAAGCAGTTAAAAGAATAATTAGGTATATTGCTGGTACAATTGAACTAGGTATGTGGTACACAAAAGATACTGGTACTGAACTTGTAGGGTACACTGATTCGGACTGGGCTGGGGATGTGGTCGATAGAAAGAGTACTACTGGGTTTTTTTTTCTGGGTAATAATCTAATCTCTTGGTACAGCAAAAAGCAAAATTGTATTTCTCTTTCTACAGCTGAAGCCGAATACATTGCAGCTGGAAGTGCGTGCACACAATTACTGTGGATGAACCAGATGATAGAGGACTACGGTCTGCACAGTAGTATCTTGACTGTGCTGTGTGACAATTCTAGTGCCATTGACATCTCTAAAAATCCAGTCCAGCATTCTCGAATCAAACACATTGACATAAGGTACCACTTTATTTGAGACCTAGTTGAGAGGAAGATTGTTAGCCTTGAGCATATTGGAACAGATAATCAGCTTGCTGACATCTTCACTAAGGCATTAGATTTCGAGACCTTCTCTCGTTTGAGAAGAGATCTCGGTATGTGCATTGTCTGAACCAATGTTGGTTTGTGATGTTGTGACACCCAATATCAACATCTGTCACAACATCTGTATACTTTTATATGCATTTTTATCTTTCTTTTCATACATAATCCAAATGCATTAAGTTTGATTGAAAGTGCGATAAGGTCCTGTGTTGCAATAAAAGTGATGGCAAAAAGGATCAACCTCTTCAATTAGGTGATTGTGGGACTTGCCCGCAGAAACTGGTTTTCTCCCATGTCCAAAAACAAGAGGTGTTTTAACATCATTTGCTGAAGATTAAAAGATTCAAATCCCATTAAGGATGAAGAGAATCTGGATACAATTTGATCCAATCTTTAAATTTCACCTTCTTGACGTAGTCATTAACTTGGGTTAAGGGCTAAGTTTCCATTGACTTCACCTGAGGCAATGTTGGTTTATAATATTGTCAGTAATAAAAAGCAACATTGGATCAAGTCACTAAAATTATAATATGTTTTTGTATATTCTTTTAGGTCATGATTTTTAGGCATCTCGTAGGACATACATACTTTGTGAAGATGCCCTCTTGCTGTGCGTACTGTTTCTTGTCTTTCTTGAAATCTCTTAATTTTGTTTTGAATTGGGCTAACTAAGTGTTTCAGTGGAGTTAAAATCGGATGGTTGGACAGGTAATAATGAGGTATATTTGGTGAGTGAAAATTAACATTGCACAAGATTGATACTACTGGGCTGATGGTTCAATTTTTCTAGCTTTGTACTTCGACCGATTTTGTGTTCAGGGCTGTGCAATTTTTTTTTTTTAAAAAAAGGGTAGAGATAATGGGAAGATATAATGAGATTGTTATATGATCACATAGCCTAAACTGAGGGGGAGTGGTGCTTTTTTAAAAGGTAATAAAAATCGTGCTTAAGCCCAAAAATCCGCAAGTGGTGAAATTATGGACTTTTTCCTTTTTCTTGTTTTCTCTCTCCTTAGGTAACGGTCACTTTTTGGAAGCTTAAAAATCTGAAACTTTTTACCGTTTGATCATTTCCCTCAGCCAATTGAACTCTCCAGCCCTTTCATCTCTCTCCAATTCTCTCGATTTTCTTGTTCTCTCTTGTGCTTCTGAGAATTTGCAGGATGACGAACTCGCCGCCGCCTTCATCTGTTCCAGAATTACCGGCAGAGCTCTGCCGCCCCGACGAATAGGTTCCTGCACCCCATGTGAAAATTGGAGGCCTGGATATACGCGCCAAAATCGCAGGTGGTTCATCTTCCAACCCACCACCGGTAACAACATCATCACCTCGCTCGCCGCCGCTCGTATTTCAATATGTTGTCCCAACTCCGTCACCGGTTGACGTCGTTCCTGTATCTCAGGTGTTCCCCGGACAGCCTAAGAATAGGAATGAAATTGATTTTGATAATCCCCCGGATTTAGCTTTTGTTGCTGAGATGTTTGGACGAGTTGGGAACCCTACTCTGAAATGGTCCCGATGCCTGCGCAATATTCCTCCCGGAGTTGTGCCACCTGCCGTTCCGAAGAGCAAAGCTGGACCCCACCGCAATATCTCAATTGAGCACATGAATCTTGCCGAGGGCGTCACGGTCATGTCTGATTCTGACGATGATGATTATGTCCCTGCTCTGGCGGAAGGAGCGGTGCCTCCGTTCCTTTCGGCTCCTAGTCCATCGGCGAAGAAGATGCCTCACCGGAAACAGCTTGTGAGGAAGGCAGACAGGAGATCTAGCCCGGCAAATGTCAAGGTTTCTCCTAGCTCAACTGCAATAGATCCCCTCCCTACACTGTTTTAGATTTTATCACCGGCGAAGTGACTAGCTCATCTAAGCCACCGACTGTTAGTTCTCCTCCATCCCTGTCTATTTTGTCCTCCAGCACTGCTTCTGTTTCGATTGCTTCTCGTGCTCCCACGCCGACTTCTTCAGCCGCCTGTGCTCACTCCCAGTCCTCCTCGGGTACTCCTTATCAGACACCTGAGCTTGAGGATACGGTCCCCCTTTCAGAGAAGTTCTTGACCGCCAAGGCTGCCGAGTTGTTTGCTACTTACCAGACCCGCCACATGATCACCGAGCGCCGAGTCCCGGTTGAGCTATTCGAGAAACACAATCTGATTGCCTATATTTGACACAAAGGTATGTATTCCACCGTTTCAACGGCAATGCCTTTCGTATGAGAGATAGTTATCGTGTTTTATGCCAATCTTTTACCCTCTATTGTTGATTTGGAGTCCGTAAATTATGGCAAAGTATATGTACGTCGCAAAGTGTTTTCTTTCACTCCTGCTTTGATTGATGAGTTGTTTGGCACTGAGCCATACTGGGGTGACTCGACGGTTGATGATATGAATGAGGTGGTTTCGTTTTTGTCTGGTGGTCTGGTTCATTCATGGGTTGAGCAGATCCCTAGTACTCGTCTGTCATCTCTTTATTCTATTCTGCATAAGCTTGCTATTTGTAATTGTGTTTCCTCCAAGAACACAACGTGTGTTACGCGGCCTCAGACCCAGTTCTTGTATAGGCTTGGGAGGGGTATCAAATTTAGTTTTGGCCAGCATGTTTTTGATATTATTGCTAAGTTTGCCACCACGAAGTCCGCGGCCTCGTTGTGTTTTCCTTCTTTGATTTTCAGCTTGCTAGAGAACCAAGGGTTGACGCTTCATCCCGATGATGTGCTCACGGGTGAGGCTGATTGGTTTGCTTTGAGAGGTCAGCACGTTACCGGTGCCAGAGTCATTGATCTTCCTTGGCAGGCACCGTTTCAGGCCAATGTTGGTAGTGGTGTTGGGACGGCCGATCCCAACATGGTCCGCATTTCTGCCCAGGTTCTTCGTGCACATGTGGCTTCCATTGATTTGCAGATGACTCAGCTAGAGGCTCTTCGTCGCTCTCTCTTGGAGGCCCTTTCGCTTTCTGGCCAAAAAGGGGGAGCAGATGACGCGGATAACAACACTGTTGATGAGGATGCTGCTGGAGATGATGTTGGTGGAGAAGATGCTGTTGCTGCCGAATCTTTGGCCAATCTTGCTCAGGAAAGGAGAAGGAAGCGAGTTCGCTCTCGCAAAAAGGCTTTGAGGAAATTGAAGAGGATGCAGAAGAGGAAAGATAGGGGTGAAGGAACTTCGACATCCCCTCGTCGTTCGAAGTCAATAAGTTCCTTTTTGGTTTATTTTGTTTTGGTTAATGATTTTATGAACAATGTTAGTTTGTACTGTTGGGATGATGTTTGATAACATTGGGGGTTTTGTTTAGGGGGAGCTTTCTAACTTAGGGGGAGTTATTATTTTTATTTTTATTTTCATTTGTGTTTGCGTCGTAGTGTTTTGTCCAGAAAGACAAAAGTGGGAGATTGTTGAGGAATTCATTCTTGGCAATAATTCCTATTTTGTTATTTGCCTTTCTTGGGCACAAAATAAGTTAGGAAACTAGATTTAGGACTTTATTTGTTTCCTAGTTAATTTGTAAGACTTTATTAGTTTTCTAGATTGTGTTTAGAATTTGTTTTTACTTGTTTACCAAGTTTAGGACTCTAGGATTGTCTATTTAAGACAATAGAATCCTAAAGCTTCATACATTTTTTACGCACGGATTTTTGCAAGGAAGAGATCAAGAGAAGAACACGAAGACTACTTGGAGCCATTATTCGAGATTGACAAGTTATTCGAAGTTGCGTGACCAACGGAGAAGAGCTTGTTCAACCTAGGCGACAAGTATTTAGTATCATGTGTTTTGATACTTTAGTTTTCATATATTACTTAATATTTTTGTATTGATCGAAAAAAATAAGAAAGTAATATAGTTTTCGGGTTTGTACACCCAAGTTCACAAGTACTTTTACTTGTGAACTGAATTTGTTATATCGTGTTCTTAAATTTTATTTCTGCTGCATATTTTTATTTTACTCTGGTTGATATTGTTAGTCAGTGTTGTTTAACATTGTTAACAACATCATAAAATTGAGACTTATTTTCAAAACCATAGACCTTCATATTTTACAGTGACAATTGGAACCTTAATAGATTCTAATATGGAGACAAAAGAAAATAATAAAGCAATTCAATAATACATGCATTCTTAGCACTAGAGACAAAATAAGCGACAAATCAAGATAGGAAGTCCCACTTCAACTTTACACGTTAGAATTACGTTGTTTCTTAAGAGGGTTTGCTTTAGGACATTTATGAGGGATCGTTTCTTTACCTTTAGTGGATTCCTTCTCAGCACCAATAGGAAGAAGTGCAGTATTTTCTTCGGTCGGTAAATTAGAGTTAGCACCAATTGAGTCGAAGTTCAGGCTCCTTTTTGTTAGATTCTTGGATGAGCCCATTTTTTTTGTAGTGTCAGTCTTCATGCCAATCGACTTAAGCACCATCCTTGGTGGGATGAAGAGTTGCTTTTCTGTAACAAGGCTGTGAGAGGATTGCGAAACTGGTTCAGCTTTTGTTGGAGCACCAACTAACGTCTCATGTGCAGCTATGGCTGACACCATTGGAGTATATTGTGAAATACATTCCGTTGCAACTTCACAAGTGAGTGACGAGCAAATCTGAGTCAGTTCTTCAGCAGTGTACAGTTTGACGATGTTGTACCTGTCATCTCGCCGGCCTTGGTATGTAGTGTCAAATTGATGAACAAAGCATAGAATTTGACGGTTGTCAACTGTCGACGCAAGCTCATAAAAGAGTTCCACACTCTACATTTTGACAAATAGTGTTAGAACCAGTCATTAATATTATTGTCTATGCGAACTAAAAAAAAAAAAATTTACCACAAGCTTAATATATCTCAAGAAAGAAAGAGAATTAAAGGTTAATCAAAAAATAATAAAAGGAACCCTAATATTTTAAATATTTTCAAAAAAAACCCTAATATGTGTGCTGTCTTCACATATATACATGTGTATTCTATTTGTATGTTTCAATTTATTTATCCATATGCATAAATAACATAATTAACAAATTAAAAAAGTCGAGGAATATCCAAAGCTGCAATATTTATAATAAAATAAATTTACCACAAGGTTATATATCTCAAGAAAGAAAGAGAATTAAAGGGTAATTAACAAATAATAAAAGGAACCCCAATATTTTAGATATTTTCAGAAGAACCCCTAATACGTGTGCTGTCTTCACATATATACATGTGTACTCTATTTGTATGTTTTGATTTATTTATACACATAGTGTATAATAACATCAAATAACATAACGAACAAAAAAAAAACTGACAAATCTCCAGAGCTCCAACATTTATAATAAAAAAATAAATTTACCACAAGCTTAATATATCTCAAGAAAGAAAGGAAATTGGAGGTTAATTAACAAACAATAAAAGGAACCCTACTATTTTTGATATTTTCAGAAAAAACCCTAATATGTGTGTTTTCTTCACATATATAAATATGTATTATATTTGTATGTATTAATTTATTTATACATATTCATGATATAATAACATCAATAACATAATTAACAAATAAAAAAAGATGAGAAATATCTAGAGCTGCAACATTTATAAAAGAAGAACTGCAACATTTATAAAAAAACATAAATTATATAAAAAAAACAATATTTGAAAGAAGTCACAAGTGGCCAGGGGAAAATATGGAAAAAAAAAAATAAAGCTTACTTGTTGTTCAGCTTCACTAAGATGAGTTCTAGTCAGTGGAATCAACTTTTCGGCATCCATACCAAACACAATGGCATTAATTGAGCTTGTGCCATCGTCAATGGCATTTCCAAATCGACATCTGACATACAAAACAACAAACGAAGACTGGTTTTATTGCTAAATTAAAAGTGGAAAATTATAAGATGTGTTATTTATGTATGTATATATACACAATGCTTACCTAGCTTCAACGCCACTTTCTTCCCTGCACGATGGACATTTAACGACCCATTCCAAAGAAGCGTCTATAGCTTTTTGACAATTCATGCATGCACTATACCAAAAAGATTGTTGTCCACGAGCTAAAGTGGCATTTCCTCGAACCCAAGCAGTTTTAGCCTGTAGTTTGTCGTGTATTAAGTAGGGTAAAATAGTTTTAATTAATGGTGAAGACGTGAATATCAACAAAGTGATAAATATTCTTTGCAACATGGTTGAAACTTAATTACAAAAATTGTACCATATAAGTAATTACATTAGCACGCATTGGTACTCACAAAGGCAACGCAAAATTAAAAAATTGGAGAGATCTTTCTGTTTTGATATTTCCAAAAAAGAGCTTGCATGAACGTAGAGGAATTTGTGGATAAAAGTGCCCTTTAAAATAAAAGCAACTAAAATTCATTCTTTCAACCAATCAGATATCCATGCAGGTTACACGAGGAAAAAAAGGATAAAAAATCTTGAACATGTCAGCTATATATCCAGTTAAACAACTCATAATCAAAGAGAGACGATTATAGAATGATGAAATTGCAATATCATGTTATGTTTTTTTTTTCAAATTACCCAAGAACAAACCTTCTTTGAATTTCAAGAAAGCACACAAAATCTCAATTTCCTTAAGCAAAATTCAAAATGAAAACATAGAGTGTGGAGAGGGGTTTAAAAAACGTAGCTAAACCTTAAAATAATGGAGCTAAGCGATAAATTGTGAGATATTTATCTTTAAAAAGAATTCACCAATTTGCCTGTTCATCATAACTGAAAAGATAAAAATTACATTCATTGTGTGTGTCTCCTTGCAGCATCTTAGGTATCAAAAAGGATGGCTACAAGCATAAATTTGTTTATTGGCTGTCAGTTTGTTACAAATGAGGGAAAGTAGGGTTACAAAGTATAAACTGTAAACTGAACCATATTTAGGTAATAGTGGTTTATAGATATTAATTTTCTTTAAAATTACTTTTTATGGAAATCAGAGATGGTGGTTGAGTGATTAAAATCTCAAATTCTGAGAAGAGGAACTCGGGTTCAAAGAGCTAGCAAAAACCAGCCCTGCCCAACATGTTATTAACTAAAATTTTAGGTACGTGTCAAACTTGAACTCCAAATTAGTGGAACGAATAAATTAATGCTCGACTGAAAGCTCTCGCAAATATGTACTTGCAAACTTGAGCCACCTATTTCACCTCTTAACACTGCATCAGTGACCACATGTCGTTATGCGATTAATTTAATGTAATTATTTTTCCTTAACTTTCCTCCAGTAACTAGTAGAAACGGTAAGCAAGGGTCGATCCCACGAGAAGTGTGAATTAATTTGTGATATTTCGTAACTAGTTAAACTAATAAGAGGGGGTAGAAGATGATGAACTAACTAATGAGAACTGAATAACCAAATAAACAAAGAGAGAAAATCAAAGTAAAACAAATGAACACGTAAGATAATTATAATGAAACTAATAATAATGAGAAAATTTCAGTACAAGTTCAGTTTCCACCCTCGATTGATTCATCTAACCAATTGTAATATTATAATTCACTTTTCATATGAAACTACTAACCCTAAGTAACAACAAGCTCTGATACTAGAATTTGCCCTTTATCGAATATTTAATCAAAACAAGCTCTTCAATTAAACCTAATTAATAAACAATCTAGAATAATCTCTCTAGATTTAATCCAATAACAACATTAGGAACTACGCAAATAGATTAATCTAAGCAATAAACTCATAAGCTCAATTTATTTAACTTATGTTGTGTTACCCCTAATGACGCGCGACCATTAGTTGATATAATAAAATAGAAATCACGACAATTACACGGGAATCAGCCCTATTTCTAGCAATTGGCAACAAACCCCTAATCTAGGTGATCAATCTAAATTAGAAATTTAAGAAAATAATGTCATGAAAAACGAATCAAATATTACGGGAATTGATTGGACTCACAAAGGTTTCAACATCACAAGGACCGAAATTAAATAACTACTCACTCATGGTGTTCATGAAATCAATAAAGAAAAATAGATAAGAAGATATAGTTCTAGAATAATAAGGGGAAAAGAAGAACTGGATCTTGAATCTTCAATCTCTTGTTGGATGAATGAATTGGACTCTCTTCAATGCCATGGAACCCTACGAATGTCCAAAAGTTGCTGAACATCCTCTTAGTTGAAGTAAGGAAGCATATATATACGTTTCCAAACAATTAAAGTGCAAGTTTCCTTCCAAATATAGATTTCTAGCATCGGCGTCGGCGGGCGTCGATCGACGGGAACAACATAGAAGTGGTCGACCAATGGGGCATCGACCAGGATAACAGAGAGTTTCGTCGACCAGTCGTTGATCGATGTGTGCGGCTCCAGTGCGTCGATCGATGGGTTATGCTGCTTCACTTTTTCCTCACCGAAATCACTCCACGAACCATTCGACGATCATCGTCACACCAATCGAGCACAATATACTGAAAAATAAGTGAAAAACATGCAATTGGTGCTCGTCCGTCCACAAAAATATATATACGAGAAATAAAAATATATGACAATACGAAACTCATAAAAGTATAATTTTAGATCATGAAATACCGTATAATTTCTCGCATATCAAATTCCCCCAAACTTAAACTTTTGCTTGTCCCCAAGCAATATAGAATTAAAGTACAAAATTCAAACAACATCAAGAAAATTGCCATTTGCGCAGTTCCTCGCACTTTCACATTAGTAAGTCACACGAATTGCTCAAATAAACTCATTCGGACTCTAGACACCCTTATATTTCTAGAAATCGCAAGCGTTTCATGTATCAAATAAGGTGATCCTAGTACATTGGCAACCTCTTTTCACATACACCGCGTCAATGTACTATGGTGCCCTATCGAAACTCAATGGTTTGGCTACTATCCATTGTTGGTTGCGATCAATTATCTCGTCCACCCATTTATTTATTTCTATTTTTTTATGAGGCCAGCAGCTCTGCACTACCGTTCTTGACTTGATATTTAGGATCAGGTGCTAAATTGGAGGATCGTACGAGTTAGGTGTTCGATTTGTCAAGCTTCACCTCCGATGTATTGGAATATTATTAGTGTGCGCCATTTAAGTATTATACATACGTGCGTAAGTTTTCTAGGCTGTTGAGCGTGTCTTCGTTGGAAATCGCCCGTAGTGTAAGCGAAATGCACTTGGTAAACACGGATAGACAGCTATTTCAGCACTTCAATTATTTCTCTCTCTCTCTTTTTTTTTTATTTTCACTTTTCGACTACAACTTGCCGGTATACTCCAACAGGACTTAAATAACTTCTGTTTCGACTAACGAGATATTTTCACACAACCGCCAACTTCAAGGCCCCACACAAACTCATATTGAGTACGACAACCACAAGAACAACTCAACAACGCAAACAATATAGAATTGACGCCCCACAATTGCATCATAAAAGTACCGGCAATCATGCTCTTGATCCCTAAATCAAATGATGCTTAAAGACTTTAACCGAAACATAATTCATCTAAGCAATGCAAGTAAGTACTGTTAATATTATAAATCACTATCGGGTCATCATTAAGCTTGCACTACTGCAGAAACTGGATACGAAGGCGGCTGATTAACGGCGGTTTTCCAAAAGACCGCCGTTAAATCGGTCATCTAACGGCGGTTTTATGAAAACCGACGTTAAAACTGAATTCATTTAACGCGGTTTTTAAGAAAGCGCCGTGAATTAACAAGTATTCACGGCGGTTCCTCAAAAACAGAAGTTAATTAGTTCATGAGTTAATTATTGCAATAGTTTTAACGTCGGTTTTATTAGAACCGCCGTTAATAAGATGACATTTTACGGCGGTTTTACTAGAACCGACGTAGAAAATAGGCTGCCATGTCATCAATCCACGTCTTGCCCAAGCATGTTGTTTTGACCGTTGATCCATATCTCATCCGACGATCTGCATTCGCCACGTCATAAATAAAAAAATAAAAAAAATTATTTTAATTAAAGCAGTCTATTGTATAATAAAAAAAAAAGAAAAAGAAACAAAAACCCTCCCACTTCGCTTTCGTCCTTCTCTGCATCAAAATGGAAGACGACGACCCCCTAGTCTCCGACTCCGAATCCGACTTCGACTCCGAACAAGACGACTCCAGAAAGGTTGGGAAAAGTACAACCATCCTCTATCTGGTGTTTGTTTTGCCACACGAGGTGCTCGCATCCGAAACCCTAACTCGATTGTCTGTGTCCGGCTGCAAAATTGAGAGCGCGAAGAAGGTAAATTGTTCGAGACTCAATCCCTTTATTTACGCGAAAATTGAGTTGACCTCAAAACTAATTGTTTGATTATGGTGATCATTACTGTCGTTTATTTATTTATAATAATTCTTAATTAAATAGTTTGATTTTGGCACCAGAAACTTTTGGGATTTCTAGATAATGCGTGTATGTGAAATATACAGTTTTTTAAGATTTCTTTTTTTATTGTGGAATATCCTTTGTTGAAGTTTTGGTATGCTGTCATCAAAAAATATTCTTTATTTTCAGTGTACGTATAATCTACGCGTCTGCCTTTTTCCTTGTTTGATGAATGTGTTTGCTTGTTAGGTAATACTTGATTTGATGCTCTCACTTTGGGCCATTTTAAGGTTTGACGAAATTCGCCAAGTTTGGTCTTCTTTATTTTATTTTATTTGGTTGATCACAACCTTTTGATCATCTGCTGTTATTCATTCTGTGTTTATGCAGTATATTTTTGAGTGAATTTGGCACTTACTGATTTTTAATGGAGTTTACAGGCAATGTTGATGAAAAAAGTTCAATTTTTGATGCTTCAATTTTCAATCCATACATGTGTATTAATTAATAATCAGCCTATGTAAAAATTGCAGGCTTGACCCAAGATCTCTGATCAACTTACAACTCAAAAATTGAGAGCGCGAAGAAGGTAAGTTGACCTCAAAACTACTAGCACTTTTTTTTTGGCAGGTTGTGTTGAAACATCTATTGCTTTGCAAGAAGCTGGATGTTTCGCCGTTGTGTTGGAATGTGTTCCTCCACTTGTGGCTGCCACAGCAACTTCGGCCCTTCAGATCCCCACCATCGGCATAGGGGCTGAGCCCTTTTGTAGTGGTCAAGTTAGAATAAATAAATTCTTGCTACATTTTACCATTATAAATTGCTAAAGGTTAATTATTTTATGATTTTATCTTGAGCAAAAGCAGAAATCACCATCCAATGCTGGCAAACATGTCTACCAAGAAAAAGGAGCTTCTTTCTTCTGCCATGAAGAGGACTAGTGAATGGTTTGTTTGTTTGTTTTCTCTTCTTTTCCACTTTTGTTGTCAAGTTATTTATAAAGAAAATTGGAAAATTTAATTCTTAATTAAAGTTTTTTTTAAAATGTAATGTTTTAACAGGATATTTTTCCAGGAAATCCCTAGTGATGTTACTGTTAATGCTGGAGGAACTTCTTTTACTTTTCACAAGGTACTGCCTTTGCGCCTGTGTATTATTATTATTATTTTTGTTTGTTTTCTTAACTGGTTTACTATGTTTAATTAACTAAATAGTGGAGTATTATATTTCTAATTTTATCACTTTTCATTATCAATTTAGAATATTCCAATGCTTAGTTGCACGTCTCAATTCAAATATATATAATCCTACGTTACGAGTCACCCACCCAATGCATTTAATTGTGTAGAGTTTGGACTCTCTGGCCAGTTGGCGGTATTTTCATCCATGAGATTGAGCACAATTATCCCAACCCACGATATATCTATCGCATCCAATGCAATGCTCCATTTAGAAAACACCAACTCTTGATTGTAAAACTCAAATGGGCAAGTCTTAGTCTTTCTCAAAAAATCCGATTTGCCAACACATGTAATCTATCGTATGTGCACACGCCGAATATAATTTAGTGGTCGCCATTATTATTAGTATAACCTTATTAACCTTAATTTTGTACATTTTGTTGGCATGTATAGCATTGCAAGATTTTTATTGATGGTTATTCTGATCTATTATGAGGTTATGATTCTTTTATGTATGTTATATTATAAAAAAATCAGATAAATTTCTAAATTTAGACATCATTTGAATTTATTAGTTATTTAGTGACTAACTATCTCTAAAATTCTCATTATTAATTTGATTACTTATGAGGATTTTTGTTTTTTTTGTCCCTTCAAAATTACAGTTTCCATTAGTCTCAAAATGTGGATACATAAGGAAGCTAGTCTCCGAATCCATGGATGCCGATCTCACCGTAGTCGAAATCCCCAACATACCCGGTGGGTCCGACTCGTTCGAACTCGCCGCTAAATTCTGCTATGGCATAAACTTTGAAATAACCACTGAAAACATAGCCATGCTGAGATGCACAGCTGAGTTCCTGGAGATGACAAAGGACTACGCAGTGGGGAATCTGGTCGGGCGAACCGAGGCTTACATAAATGAGGTCGCACTTAAGAGCATAGCTGGCGCTGTGTCGATATTGCACTCTTCTAAAAACCTTCTTCCGATCGCGGAGAAAGTGAAATTGGTGAGCCGATGCATCGACACGATAGCATTCGTAGCATGCAAGGATAGCCAATTTGCTGCGTCGATGCGAGCCGATGGCAGGCTCAACGACTCGAAGCCCATTGTTGATTGGTGGGTTGAGGATTTAAGCGTTCTTCGTATCGATCTTTTCCAAAGGGTTCTTATTGCGATGATGGCTAAAGGATTCAAGCAATATGCCCTCGGCCCGATACTCATGTTGTATGCGCAGAAATCTCTTCGAGGCTTGGTGAAGCTTTAATCCCTTAAAATCTCGATTATTAATTACTATTGTATAAACTAATACTAGTGCTACATTTAATTAGTTTTATTTTTTTATAATTTATTTTACATACATGTTGTGATGCAAATGTCTTTTTAAGAAAACCAATAATTTTTATTATTTCAAGTAATCAATGGGAGATAATTTAATTTTCTGCTTTTATTTAATTTTGATGCTTAGCATAATCAATTTCCTGATTTTATTTAATTTTAGTGCACCTGCTTTCATTTATTTTTTTTTTTATTTTTTTACTACTTTCTAGAAGGTATTTCTTCAGAACCGATGTAAAAGTGAACCAATTAATGGCGTTTCTAAAACCGCCGTAAACTTAACATTCTATGGCGGTTCAAAAACCGCCGTTAAATGTTTTCCAAAACCGCTGTTAAATCCCACTTTTTACGGCGGTTTTTAAAAACCGCCGTAATTATTAACGGCGGTCGATACAAAGGCGGTTCAGAAACCGCCGTTAAAAATGAAAAAAAACGCCGTTAAAAAGCCTTTCTGCAGTAGTGTTGTCCTCAAGCGATTATAAAACAATGACAATCAAATAAATATTCAGTAAGAGGAACAAGTAGGAATATAAATCATCCGAAGTATTCATCAACTTCCCATAAAAGTTCATCATATATTAACTTTTGCAATACCTCAGAATCAAAGTCAATATCATCATCTTCATGTTCATCACTCCCAGTGCAATCATCCTCCTCTTCAAAATCAACATATTCTGCATCTCCCTCATCTTCATCGGACTCTTCGAGTACTCTGTCGTAGTGAGTTTCATGATTTTGGACAATCATGCGTGGATTTCCTTCACGAAAGGGTTCATAAGTCACTGAACTCGAACCCGGGATATTCGACATAGAAGTTTGTAAAATATGGACACGTGTAGAGGCATTCCAAGTATCACTCAATTTTTGTGTTGAATTTCAGTCGAATGGAAATGGATTGGCCACTTCCGTTATATTTTCATGGCAAAACGGAATTTGATTGCCCACAGTTCCACCCCTCGCTTGTGGATAACTAGAGTTTCCGCCGCCGAAAATTATGCCGCAATAAAATGGTTGTTGTTTCGATTCTACGGTGATATAAACTTTACGAGTTTGCATCACGACACGTTGTATATCAAGACTCGACAATATAACAATTTTCTGAACTTCTCCTTCTTCATTCGACATCAAACAATGCAATGAATACTCAGTTGTTCTCCTATCACCCCTCACTGCCGAGTGAATCTCCAAAAAATGCATCATAACTCATATCATGTAACGATACGTCATTCATCGTCTCTTCCCCAAGCATGTAATCTTTTCTATCCCAATAACCATGATGCACAATAGTTAACTTCACATCCTCCATCTGCCATGATATTTGTTCCAAGTCAAAATCATCATTAATTTATATGAGAACAGTATATGGTATATGTATTAAGGGCGAGAGGTTATGTTTGTTGCGGTATTTTTTTGTTTAGGTAGATTAGTATAAATAGGTTTGAGTCAAGTAGTAAACACTGTTTGGGGCGAGAGGTCATGTTAGGGTCGACATATTTTTTTTTTTGTTTGGTTCGACTAGTATAAGTAAATTTGGGTCGACTAGTAAACAATGTTTGGGGCGAGATGTAATGTTAGGGTCGATTAATATTTTTCTATGTTTGGTTCGAGTAGTATAAATAGGTTTGGGTCGAGTAGTAAATAATGTTTGAGGCGAGCAGGATGTTAGAATAAGGTGACCAACAAGCCAACTTGTGGCTGTGGTCTGACTATTCTCTTGTAATACAATTGGTTTTTATTTGTAATAATATCTTTTATTTATTGGCATTCCATATCTTTTATCCCATGCTAGTTGCATAGGTATGGTCCTGATGAAGTTACTTTATTACGGTAGATTGGTCTAGTAGAACCGTGAGATAATCTAGCACGTAATGTAACTCGTCGAACTTGTTCCTAGTCAAAGGGTACGCCATAATGAGGATACAAGCCTTTCCCATTAAGACTAGTACTTAGTGTATGTGGACCGCYTCTCATCGGTCACGGTGTCTGGACATCGACATACATAAGTAGGTGCTCATAAGATGAGTTCACTGAACTCCCTCGCCTAGAAATCTCTAAGTGGTTCCCACTCATCGAGTAGATGATTTCTATGGTATAGCGTACAACATTAATCCTTAAGACCCA
>BMAC01000070.1:1471995-1501532 GCA_014905375.1 Phtheirospermum japonicum
ATTTGAAACGGCTCAAGAAGAGTTTATTAGGATAAAAGTTAATTCTGGATCCCAAGGTAGATATAATATCTTTTGTGCCTCGAGATTTTTTTTTCGGAATTTGTCAAAATCCTGCATTTTTATATTTCTACTTTTTGACTGCCAAAGGTTTGTCCAAATTGCTGCTAGGGAAGAATCAACAAAGGTAATGCAGAATTCAAAGATAGATTAATATTTGATATGCATATTTTCTTCCCTGAATGTAATAAATGATTTTATATTCTTCTTTGATTGATATATCAATTGATGACCCTTATGTCAATTCTGTGTGGTCATATATTATATGTTCTTTGAGGAAAAGTTTAATTTTAATAATAATTTTATTATGAGTTATGTGGGATTAGTAATTTATGTGACTGTGTGACATACTGATGAATTTGAGGAAATGGTAGTTATTCGGTAACATTACTCGAAAGAGAATAGTGAAATAATAATAGTAGTAGTTGTAGTAGTAGTAGTAATAATAAAATAATAATAATAATAATAATCTTTGTTGCGTATGTATGATATGGTATTATCAATAACACCTCAGTTCTGTTTTTTTTTTTTTTTGGTTCTGACATATTGTCTGCAATTTAAGAAAGTCATGTAATTTGAGTTATTATTATTATTATTATTATTATTATTATTATTATTATTATTATTATTATTATTATTATTATTATTATTTGCAGAACTCCATGAGTCATGGTTGCATCTTCACTTAAGGGATGGATATGTATGTACAAAATACTTTTCACCGTGGTTTCATACTCCCACGTTGACCGTATGGTATTTTTATAATTTTTCGATTCTAATTATTCTCGATCTGGGAAAATTTGAAAAAATAGATCGGGAGAAACATATCTGAAAAATAGATATAAGATCTGTAATTTTTTTTAATTTTCTTCTAAATTTCTGCAGATCTTTTTTTTTTTTCGTTCGGTTCTGTTTTTCAAATTGTCGAAGATTTTTTGTAATTTTGTCAATGTCGATATTCATTTGAACACCAGTGTTCAGCGTATTATTTCTATGAATTTACAATTGCTTCACATTAATTAGTTGATTTGGTTTATGAATATGACTCTTGGTTCATGAATATGATTTTTGTTTTATAAATTAATACAGAATATGACTTTTGGTTCATGAATGTGATTGCTAATATCAGTGTTTTAATTCAGTGTTTATTTGTTGTAATTCAATTGTTTTTTGTTATTAATGCGATTCATTTGCTGTTTTAATGACTGGAGATACTGAGTTTTTTTTTTGTTTTTTTTTTATAATCTAAATGCTGTGATGTTTAATTTTATTACTACAGGTGTGTATATGGGTTTGATGAAGAAATATGGGGATGTGACTGAGTTACATATCGGTGTTAATGTATTTTCTTTTAATTAATCTTCAAGTGTTTGCTATCGAATTGTATTTTAGAAATAGTAGAATTAAATTTGTGATTATATTTTGTGTGTATATTTTATTTGATTTTATTATCTGGGTTCTTGGGATTTCAAATGAATTTGTGAATAGATTAATTAATTGAGTAAAGGGTATAAAAATGTCTTTGAAGAGTAGAGGAATGAAGTCATCTTCGAACTGCTTTGAATTATAAAGTATATATATGTTTATATATAGTGATGGGAATGGGAATTATCAGGTGTAAATGAGAACCCATAAGCTGATAAATATCAAACAATAATTCTTTTTTTTTTTTTCTGTGTTATATTCTAGCAGAACATATGTAGAAAATGAACATAATTCTGGTAGTTTTTTGGGATTAAGTTCTTGACCTCTTTACTGGATTTAGTTTTTTGTTCTTTTTTGAATGTCGGCATAGAACCATTGTATTAGTTACAAGGTGGAAGAGTAGGCATACCCTTTTTGCATAATTATCTCTTTACTGTTATGTTTTTTTTTTTTGGGGTAAATTTACCTCCATGTTAAATCTTATGGTTTAGATGCTATATTTCTACTTGGTGGTGAATATGCAAAGCATGAGATAATAATCATTGTTGTTATATATTGTTTTTGATTTGCAGATATCTCACAGCAGTGCATATGTTCATTTAGGGATAATAATCATTGTTGTTTGTACATTCCTAGATAGCCAGGTATTTTCTTCGTAAGTCTTGAAACTTTTAAGAAAAATGAAAATGACTAATTGATGATATAAAAGTTACGCATATATATACATATATTTAGGTTCTTCTTCTTCTTTTTTTTTTAAATATGATTCTTTCATTATGTTAACTGTGCTTCCTGACATTTTAGTATTTTATCCCCGATGTTTTGCATTCAAATGTATAGCCATATCAAATTATATCTACAAAAATAAAATTAAATTTTTAGAATGTTAAGATTTAATTAAAATAAACCACTAACAATGTTCTTAAATAAAAGCAGACTGTAATATGTTTTAGTATTATTATATTTTGGGGGGAAATTAGGCAAAACTTCTGGGTAGTTTTATTGACTACCACAATTTTTAACAAATAGAGGTGTTTAATAATTTTAGATACAATTATAAAAATTGTTTAACTTAATTATTATTATTTTATAATAACTGACTTTCAAAATTATAATAACTCTCCTTCATAAATATTTTTATTTACAAATTGCATGTATTGAGGGGGAATATGTGTTTCTTGAAGATAAAGAGGTTGAGAATGTGATTTTGAAAAGATAATTGGATTTTTTGGTAAATAGGCTCAACATTATATTGTAATATTTGTAATTATCCCAGAATGTAAACATGCAAAGTTTAGGACAAAAACAATGACTGTATCATTCCAATTTCTCAAATTTCGAACGTTATGAGTTTAACCAATTACATATTTAGCATGCACAGTGAATGGAAATGTAACTTTGACAAGATAATTGGACTTTTTTTTTAAAGTTTTTATTGATTAATAAGTTTTTCCTGATTTTTTTTCTTATTACAAACATACCCTTATCCTTTTTTTAAAATTAAATTACAAATTTTATTAATAAAAGGAGAAAAAAGTCGACGAATACAAAGATTACATAGATCACGACGTRGGTTACTTAACTAAAAGRATCTATTTAGGCCAAACATACACTTATCTTTCAATCTATAAGTTTTTCAATATTTAAAAACTGACCTAAAACTTTGGCATAATTATAAAAATARCCACTTAGATTTAATGAATAAGTTTTTGAACATTTCAGAAACTGCCCCTGAAAGTTTTTCTTAATTGCAAACTGACCACTTATCTTTCTATCTAGAGTTTTTCCAATATTTCATTTAATTACTCCTGAAAGTTTTAATTACTTACAAAGAGACCCATATAGCTTTCAATGTACAAATTATTCAATAAACTGCCCCTCAATATTTTGCCTAATTACAAATAGACTCACTTAACTTTCAATCTATAAGTTTTTGAGAATCTTAAAAACAGTTGCATACACTAATATGTATATGCACTAATAAATTAATAATTTGTGTTAAATGCCCAATAATTTCTTTACCAAATAATATATTCCATTTCAAGTTATCTCTTATTTTTATAATTACCAGGGCTCCCTTACAATTGAGTTTGCATGCATACTCTCTTTTTAGTTTTTTATATCTTTGTTGAGAAACTGTGCATACTCTCTTTTTAGTTTTTTATATCTTTGTTGAGAAACTGCATGTCTTTAAATCCATAGCTGATGAAGTTCGCATTTTTTTTCATACTTTACATAGAATCTATATTTTGGTTAAATTGATGTTCAATATTTTATATATTTTGTGAATGGTAGCTTTTACACCCTACGATACTCACTTTCTATTCTTTTCTGGCTATTTTTGTTACTGCTGCATTTTTGCATTTTTTTTCTTCTGTTTGTTGTGTATTTATTTTTTCTGCTATAATCTTTTTGGGTGAAACAATATTTCAATTTACTTAGCGCATTTAGGTTTTAAAACTTTTCTTGATGTTTGAGTTTGTAATAGGTGACTGAGACAATCTGAATAATCGGAAGGAAAGTAAGCTATCTCATAATTGTTTCTCTAATTTTAGGCCATATATTTCGAAGAAAAACAAATCAAGCAATCAATCGGGCACGATTACAAAAAAGTGGTTGTCGGGGCTGTTTTAGGGTTTTTTCCGGTGGCATCGGATCTTCGGCGACAGTGAGAGGGTGGCGATCGATTTTGGGTTTGTATTTTCTTGACTTGATGCGTCGGATCATCGGATCTTTTTTTTTTTGTTATTCACATATAAAATAACAATAATAATTCAGACGAAAATTAATATCAGATGAAAATATAGTCAAGAAAAAAATATTTTTTATTTATTATTATTTTATTTATTTTTACAAAATAGAAAGAAAAAATATGTATAGGGGTATTTCTTTGCAATAATCATTAGTATTACTAACCATAGTAAATATAATTTTATATATTATATATATATATACACACTTAATTTAATGCCAACCCAAGATACTGAGCTAAAAAAATAATTATGGATTTTTGTTTGCAAAAACTTATTCTGTCTGTTAATAATACTTTGGCATTAAAAATAAAAAAAAATTTTTTATAACAACTTTTTTTTTTTTTTGTTAAATTGTTCAGCCCACCTTTTTTTCTCCTTGCTTTTTTCTTCTCCTTTTTTTCTCCTTCTCTTTTCGTCTCCGCCTCATTTCTCCTTTCTTTCTTCTTTTTTCTTCTCTCCTTTTAATCAGTTCGCATCCCTCAAGGTGGTTTTTTCTATTTTTTTTTCTACTCTTAAATTATGTCTCATTCTGTAATTTTTCTACTCTTAAATTTTCCTTTTAATCAGTTGCATCCCTCAAAGTGGTTTTTTCATTAATGAACACAGGTGAACAATGAATCCTTTTTTTTTTAGTTCTGTAAATATTCGATTTATCTGATGATAGGTTGTTCGATCTGTTGTGATGAGTTTATGAAAATATTTTTTTTTCACGATTCAATTTTAATTTTACAAAGGTTGGGATTTTTATTGATATGGATATGAAAATATATTTTTTCGCGATTCAGATGTCACCTTCTCGAATATTGTTCACCTAATGTTCAAATTTGTATTTTTCATCGATTTTGTTTTTTTATAATTTTTCGATTCTGATTATTCTCGATCTGGGAAAATTTGAAAAAACAGATCGGGAA
Source organism: Phtheirospermum japonicum (assembly GCA_014905375.1). Classification (NCBI taxonomy): domain Eukaryota; kingdom Viridiplantae; phylum Streptophyta; class Magnoliopsida; order Lamiales; family Orobanchaceae; genus Phtheirospermum; species Phtheirospermum japonicum. The sequence goes on from BMAC01000070.1 coordinate 1,477,142, forward strand.
AAACAGATCTGAAAAATAAAAATAAGATCTGTAATTTTTCTTAATTTTCTTCTAAATTTCTGCAGATCTTTTTTTTTTTTTCGTTCAGTTCTGTTTTTCAAATTGTCGAAGATTTCAAATCCCCTGCTTTAGTATGAGATTTTTTTTTTCTTTCTCCACTGTAAAAGCACTTTTATAACTCCCTTTCAGCTTCTTATCTAAACCTTGGGATTGAATACTAATCTGGGCTCCGGTGGTTTTGCTGGCCACAACTAAGGCTGGCCTTACTGTTGCAGTGGTGAAAGATCATATGACGGGTGACTACGCATGCTACACTTTTTTCTTGAGACTTTTTTTTTTGCCTGATTGGCTACATAGTAATCTCCATAATTGTAATTGGTTTGGRGACTTTGGCCTGAATCTTTTTGTTGAATTCATGTGAACGGCAAGGTTGGCCTATTACTATTTAGCTCAGGAATATCTGAAGTATGAGCAGTTTTTTTTGTTTGCTTTTTTTAACATTGAAAATCTTTATATAGGTCAATCATTGTATTTGTATGAAATATCTATTGGATATAAGTTGTAGTTTCTATATGTGCATATAAAGCAAATACACATTGCTAAAGTTAATTGTCATGTTATTTTTAGAGTGRCATGGTAATTGCAGACCGTGGAGTATACTTTGGTGACTTTGGCCTGAATCTCATGTTTTTGCTATGTTATATTATTCCAATCTTAAGGGTCTATTTATATTAAAATTATGAGATTATGTAACTTTTAATTATCCATATGGATTTCTCACCAGGCTAAAAAAGGCAAATAACTCAAAGAATTCACTTTAATAATATTGGTGGACAGATAAATTTTACATTACTTAAATTAACTATTATTCATCATCTAATAATTATTTGATTGAATATTAAGTACAAGACCAAATCATATTTATTAATAATATAGTTCCCTCTTCCTTAAATACATTTGATTGATTACAATTCCTAAATGTGATGTCGCTAAACATCTTCCCATTAATCTGTATCGATCCTTTATGAAACCAAACAACCTTTTATAATTTTATAAATATATTCTTTATGTAACATACCTTGCTGGTATAATAAATAAGGAATGATATTAAATATAGGGATTATCAATTAAAATCAATTATCGAGTATTTTCCTTGGCTGGAGAGTTCATTAATATTGAAATAATATATTAATCAAAAATATATTAGTATTAGTATTTTAAAGATTTTATAATAATTATATTTGGTAATTTAAGTATAAATGGAATAATATATTTAACATAATTAATTATTGTACCAAATATATAATTGGTAAGAATAAAATTCTCACATATTTGTTTCGTAATCATTCCTCATATTAATAATTTATATACTTAAACTAAAAATATTTATACCAAATATATACTAATTCATAAAATCAAAAAATTATAATCCTTATAGGTTTAAACTGCATATATATTCTTAGAACGACATATTATTTCGGTTTTAATTATATTTCGGTCTTAATTATATTTTCAAAATTTACAATAATCCTCATAATTTTAGAATTCACAAGAATTTCGATTTTAATTATATCTTCTATCTCTAGAATGAATATGATAACCTTATAAAATATATATTTGATATCCCTCAAGGGTCCTTAATATTTTCAAAATTTCGGTTATCTTCAGGTTTGAACGTCACATTAAGGGCAATTTACTATATTTAACAACTAATCCCGTGGATTGCATGTATAAATGCACTCGAACACTATTCATTATGAAAAATAATGTAATATAAATAGAAATATACCAGAACCTGAATGATTTTTATATTGGAACGAGATGCCACATAAGTTTAAAATACAATCATACTTTAAGATTTTTTATTTTATTTTTATATCTATCACAAATCTTTTAAAGTATCATTATAAAACTTGCGTACAATGCACAAATCATTTTTATTTCACAATATTGATAGTTAAGAGCATAAAGGGTTGGAAATTTTTTGTTGCGACGAAAATGATATTATTTTAAACAAAACAACTAATATAGTATAAAAGTTTCAAAATATAAAGTGAACAACATTTTTTTTCCTTTTGTTATAATAACTCACATTCTTAATTATTTTTTTAATAAATTTCATCTATTTTAGATTTTTTATATTTGCCCGCGATTTTCGCGGGCTTTCGCACCAAGTTATAATAAGAAAACAAGGGAGGTTTTGTTGCAACTTCTGCTACTGACACATGGCTTCTTAATTGCTTGGCATTTGGGCATTTCATCTCCGAGAAATTATTTTTACTTTTTGCCAAAACTCAATAATTCTGTTTCACGGTCAAATGGGCGGTGAAAGGGACAAGGCTGACCAGTCTTACCAAACCAAAACCTACTCTCAAGGTCACTCTCACCGGTTTTCTGGAACACAGAGATTTTCTTTTCTCTCGAATCCTTCTTCAACAGACGGAAAAAAATAAAAACATTCTCTCCTCTCCACAATTACTGTTCTTCTGAAATAACAAGTTTGAAAACCTAAATCAAGTGTTTCTCTTATCCTTTGTCGATGCGAAAGATCTGGTTTTCGGATGAAAAAAAGGTAGGTTTGGKTGATGCTCTCTTCCCTCTTCTCTTTATTTTTATTTTTTGRTTATTGCGTCTCTATATGGCTACGACTTGGAATTTCATATAGTGGGTTTATTTGGTCAGAAAATTTGGTCTTACATTATTTTTAATTTTTTATTTTGCTGCATCATTTATTGATAAATACAGAATTGTTGATTGTATGCTTCGGTAGACATATTTAGTCTGACAATATAGTCATATTGATGTATATGTGATTTCTAATTATGGTTTATGTGTTTTGCAGATAATCAGATGAAGATCTAACCCATCACCCTATAAACTTTTTTTCTCTCTTGGAAGGTAGATTCGTGTCTCAATCTTGTATTTTCATCTTCTTTTTCCTTATTTTGTACTAATATTTCTGTATAAATTTTCCGAACTTGTATTGTAATTTTATTTACAATTGTTATTTTTAATTTTCCCAATTTTCTTACTCAAAAAAAAGGGAGTTTTCAGCTTCTTTTTCTTCTCAAATATGGATTCTGACTGTTCTTGGCGGGGTGGAGCCAACTTTTCTTCTTAATTTTCCTTATTCTAAGCAATTGAAATGTGGGATCTATGTTTGACGAAATTATGGTTAGGTATGTATTGATCTCCCTTCATTCTAGGTTTAGGTTTTTCTTTTTGTGTGTGAAATTTTTTGTCTGGCTTCTCCTTCTTCTCCACAGGAAACCAAAAAGAGATCTGAGTGCAGGCCAAACAAATCTTTTCCCTAATAAATCAAGATGAAAATCTATAATTTCTTTCCCTTAAAGTCATACCTAGAAATTATAAACAAAAAAAATAAAATTTTGTTGATCAATTTTTTAGAGTGCCAGAAATCGTACCTAAAAAACACACTTTCTTTTCGGTAGAAAAACCGAGATCTGAACATGCGATGTTTTGGGATGCAAAGTGAGTTTTTTTAATTATTGTATTCGTTTTAATAGCACMMGATCAGATGTTTTGGGATTCTCTATAGAATATTGATCAGTAACGATTTATGGATATTATATTTTGTTTTATTTAAATTGGAGTTTGGAATGAAGATTGTTTAGGATTTGGGGTTTCTCGCCGGACATCTATATTTTCCAAGTAGATTATGCTCTTTAAGCACTGTCCTCAAAAGAAAATGTTGTCGTCGGCATTCGCGGATCTGACACCATCTCGCTCGCCGTGGAGAAGAAGTCCGTTCCTAAGCTTCAGGACTCCAGGTTCGTATCCCTTTCTTTCTCGCACGTAATCACTATCTGATCGCAGGATGTAATTTTGCAATTTCGGTTTAGTTTTTCTTTTGGATAAGTGAATGGTTTGATTTGAGATTTTATCCTTCGAGTATGCAAACTCAAAAAAAAAGAAATAAAAGTATCGCCTTTTGGCTTTGGTTGAAAAAATACTCAATTTTTTCTGCCACAATTTTCCCTCTTGAAGTCGTTAAGCACTTTATAAGAGTTTGCAAATAAGGACAATGAAATATTTTTTTTATACATATTATTTATCCACTTAAAGGCATTGGACCTAAACATCATCTTTTTCTACAGTTGGTTCGCAAAAATTAGGCTGCCTTTATGTGGAAAGGCTCAACATTATAGGTAAAAGTTTATAGTGATGTATAATATAACGTGCTCTCAAATAACTTTTATTTTATTATTTTATTATCGGAGTTTCTAGACAGGTATGGGTTATTTGAACATAGAAGTTGAAGCAAGATCTTCAAGGACATACTGATGAAGTAGGGCCTTATCACCTTATTTTGAGCTCATTTCATTATTTTTTTGTCGACGCATATTATCGGTTTTTTTTTTGTCTGTAGGTATTTGCCGTTGACTGGAGTTTAGATGGAGAAAGTAGCGCCTGGTGGGAAGGATAAAGCTTTGAAGTTATGAGTGGGCTAATTGTTGTCAGATATTTGTTTCTTTCAGATTTTTAAGTTTATTTCGTGTATTATTTAAAAAGGGTTTTGCTGACATCTACTTCGGAGGTTTAAGTTGATCTTATCCATACTTAAACTGAAGATTCCTAACGTTAACCCTATGAGTACGTTGGTGTTTCAAAGAGAGTTTAGTATTTTTTTTCTGCAAAGGAGGTCAATGAAGACAAAAAAAAATCAGGGTAGTTGATGTAATTTTGAAAATGAGTTCTTTTTTATTAGATCAAACCTCCAGAGTGTTGTTTTAACTTTTAAAATGTTACTGAGATCAATATATGTATGGAATTGTAACATTTTTTTTTATTATTTAGGACTTGGAACTTCAAATGCAATGGAGTGTTGAGAAGAATAATTAGCCATGTTGCGGTTCATTTGCCTAGACCTCCGTTTGCGATATTAGCTAGCTTTATGGAAAATCCCATCTTTCTTCTTCCAAACTCCTCCACCGCAATCTGAAGTAAAAAACTGACCCATTTTCTTCTTGTATACCAACTATATCTTCCCAAAAACAAGCATACCCTTTTGATGATTTCGTTTTCTTCAAAGACCCGAAGCCGATTCTGATTTCTTCGATGATTCATCTGTCGATTTCAGTCCAAAAAATTTGTCTTCTTCTTTGAATATGTGGCCGGATCAGCACAAGACCTCCAAGCTCTCTCTCTCTCTCTCTCTCTCTCTGTTTTTGTAATTAAACCTAATATGCGAATGTGGAAGCATTTCTACTTTGGGCATTTTAGTTTTGTCTGGCCTCCACAAAGAACTATTTTTGTGTTTGTTTTTGGGCAATTAGGCTAAACCTCGGGAGTAATTGTGTGTGTGTGTGTGTGTATTAGATTTAGTACTTTAAGTATTGGATTTGTCTTGTCCTTTTTTATATATGAAACATTATATTTTCTTGCTTATAGACATTTTGGAAAAAGAACCAATGAAAAGTCATTAGATTCAAGAGGTCCTCGGAGCCTATCAAATCGAGACTACATGCCATAAGTTTGGTAGGTACAATCTTTTAATATAATCATGATTGTGTGCTACAGTTACGAGTTTTTATTAGTATATTCATGAGTATTTGAATTAACTTATGAAATACTTTTTATTATAGACTCGCCAACAAAATAATTTGAGTATTTTTGTGTTGCAGCAGTCCTCTGTCTCGCACAGAGTGCTTTTGAGACCTCCAGGTTCGAATCCAAGAAACTGTACATAAAAAGTGCTTTCTTGTCTTTTATTTTTTTTATGTAATATTAATATGCTTGCGATTTTTACTATGTTACACTGGGTGAAAGTAAACATCATAATAATTATCCCACTTTTTTCGCGGAATGGCTGTTGCCACAGTTGAAGTTCTCAGACAATTTTAGGACAATTTCAGAAGCAAAATAAGAAATCCAGGTTATGATTAATTTAAGCAGAAATCATTAGTAGAGGTTGACATTTAAAAATATCAACAACTTTTTTGCTTTCAGCAAGAAGACGAAAATTATTTTCTTCAGGTAATTTCAATCAGTCCCCAAGTTTGCATAATAAGTCTTCTTTTATTAAAGCTTATTATGTTCTCCTGCTGTGTTTATTTGCAGGAGATTTCAGTTTGGCTGAAGTGTGTACCAGGGATTAGCTTCAGGACAGATAATGAGCCATTCAAGGTTATTTATTTATTTTAAATTTCATGTAATCGATTTTGATTTTGCCGTAATACATTTTGATGATTTATTTCATTCTATGGCAGGTGGCTATGAAAGGATTCACCAAGAAAATTGTCAATATAATGAAGAGCGAAAATCTATATGCATCTCAGGGTGGGCCCATTATACTCTCCAAGGCTTGGTTTTCAGCTTTTTCATTATTTCAAAATTTAAAACATACCAGTGTGTTGCCAAAAGCTAATAATAGTGTGTTTGAGCAGATTGAATGAGTACGGTTCACTAGGAAAACAATACGGTGATCTGGGCCATCGGTGTGCGAATTAGGCTGCAAACATGGCCGTCGAACTAGATACGGGTGTCCCCTGGGTGATTTGCAAGGAAGATGATGCCCCAAATCCCGCGGTGAGTATACGGTGTTCGTCGATTCGAGTTTCAAAATTTAATTGAAATTATCAAATTGTATCAACTGAACTGTTATTTTAAGAGTCATATTTGAAATTTGACTTGGTTCCTATTCGATTAAATTCGAATTTGAAATCGAGCTTAATTTTTGATTTCGAGTCAATTCCAATAGAGTCGCCTCGGATTTCACCTCATAGTATTAGGATTTCCAAGTCGGATTTACAGAATCTTTGAAATTCGTGTTCAATTTGAAATTTGAAATCAACAAAGGAAAAAATCAGCCTTTTTCTTTCGGTTTGTTAGTTATTCTCACTCTCTTTTGTAGAAGAGAAAAGATGTGAGGTTTTTTGTATATATCTATAATCTATTCTTCCATACTATAAAAGATAGGAAAACGTGGGCCTTTACTGTGGCAAGTTTAGCATTTCATACGTGTTTGCTTTAGGTGCTATTGATTAATGATTTTCTATTCTATAAAAGATATATATACCATATAATATAAGGAAACAAAGGTTTTTACTGTAGCTGCTGCTCTTTGAACACGTGTCTCATTACTTGATTAACATGTGGATTGTCTTAATTCATGTGTATTTTAATGTCGGTATCCTGAAATCTACTACAATTATGTATTAATGTTAAATTCTATCATAAACTAATTCATGTATGATAATTTATTTAATTTTACCAGATGATTTTTTTTAGTAATTCCACGCAAGAGATGAAACTGGTGTTCTATTTTTATTTTTATTGAAAGAATATTTAATTGATAAGGCTGTTTTGCACAGTTCAAAATATTTGTAATTCATGGTAGTTTTTCTAACAATTTTCCTTTTTAGGTCATGCAACAGTTTTCGAAATTCAGCTAATGCAATTTACCTAAATTTATATGTATTTTATTGCAACTAAATAACTAAACCAAAGTGTGATAAACTCTTACAGTGTTCTAATTCTTGCAGCTTTATTACGATGTGCTGGAGCTGGAGCAGATTGGAAAAGGTTATTTTGGTTCTCCATTGCTTCTTAATCATAAATAAGAAAAGTAGTAAGCAAACACATTTTTTATTTTTTACTTTATAAACTTAAAAAAAAATATTATAATACATTTTTTGTGATTGTAATTTAAGCGCTCATATCTCTGTTCTTTATTTTAAGTATGTTCTAAAGAAAAACCGTTCTCTTTCGTATTTTATTATTTGTTACGTATTATTAATTGGAATGTGTTGAAAAATGCCTCGAAGTGAATGTCTGGTTCAAAATTTTGTTTACGTTAAAGCCTTTTAAATAAATTTTATAGGAAGTTCACCAATATCCACAGAGACTTTAATCAAGAAGGATATTAACAAGGAAACAAGTTGAAGTCGATCGCGACCTAAAMCCTCAAAACTTACTCTTCGATAATGACGAAGGCATCATATATATCATCAATCTCATTCTCGGAAGGGCATTCACATTCCTGCTCAAGAGACACACATGAGGTATTYTTGATTTGTGTAGGTTGATAACCTTTCTTTTTGTTTACTTTTAATATCATCTTTTTGTAGTTAGGAAATGTAATAATCAAGATATCAACTTTTTCATTGTCATTATATGTACCAGCAACAATATGGTAAGAAGAAAATATGTTGGTTGCTTTAAATGTTGTGCTAATGGCAATGGATATGATATTACAAGATAAAAAGGAAATACAATGGGGGGCTACCTCGAACTAGCTTGACAGACATTGATGAACAATAGGTTAGTTTTTTCTTTCCCGGTGATCCTTTTTAATTATGTCACAAGAAAAGTAGGTCTCAATGGATCAAATTATTCATTTTACATCACCTAATGGAATTTAAGTTCATACATAAATGATTGCAGACTAAACGTTTTGGATTGAGAAGTGAAATTGAAACGAAATTTATATATCTTGAAGAGCTGGAGGAAGAAGTACAAAATTTTGGAGAAATTTTTTGTTGTGTGTGTTTGTATTTTAGGGTTTTTGCTGCAATTGATCACTTATGTTCATGCTATATGTGGATATTAGCAATAGTGGATTGTCTAATATTTTGAATCACTTTGTTTATTTTGTTTTCCTGCAGTACATTGGTTTTCAAAACCTCACACAACACATTGAGCAATTATATAGCTCAGGAAATGCTCTGAGTAGTGGAGTGGCCCTGCCTCTTATTTTGGTGCAGGTAGATTTAAATTACATTTTACAGAGGTTATGACTTGTGAGACATGCATTTCTTATAGAGGCTATAAAAATTAGTGTTTGTTACATATTAAAAATAGAGCTTTCACATTCACAACTGTCTCTTCTCTTGGTGCAGGAATCACACAGAAAAATATAAAACATGAATAATCATAATTTTATGAACTAATAGTTGATTTTAGTGAAAAATAGGAAAATAGAACCAGTAAATTTGATATTTAATGACCAAGACTTTAGCAACTTGAATTCGTTCGTTGTATTTGATCTTCATGGAATATTTATTTTGTTATTGCTAATTTTGTAACAAAATCCTTGATTTATGAGACCAAAGTTTGACCGTGTTTCAGTTTTATGACTTTCTGCGTGACACTTTTTAAGTGCAACATAATGGTTTCATTTTTTTTAATTGTTGCATTGTGGTATTAATGAGATGTTATTGTGCGAGATCCCATGATTGATTTGTATTGTTTGGTTGATTTGATTTATGAATATTATTGAAATTGTGGTGAGTTTCTTGGGATAATATGATTGCAGAAAATACTCTAAGGGTCGTCACTTTTTTTTACTGAATTTCAGTTTTGTGCATATTTGTTTTTTTACGTTCTTTTCCGTATTTGTATCTGTGTATGATTTGTTTAATTAGAATGTTAATATGCTGTTTTTTAATGTTCTTTTCCGTATATGTATCTGTGTATGATTTGTTTAATTAGAATGTTAATAGGCCGCAAGATGAGACGAAGATTGATGCTTTCAAACGTGAGTTCCCTGTCTCCATGCTCCTCCTTAATGATGGTTAGATCCTTTCTTCTTTCTCTCTCTCTCTCTATTTTTTTTATAATTTAGTTATTTGTTTCATATTTTGAGATGAGTTTTATTTGTTTTCTCTTTTGTTATCCAGATCACATGGATCTATTTTGTTTATKTTTATATGGAAATGATGGATGAATCTTTATTTTTRTGTCTTAATCCTAATGGAATTGATGGCTTAATCTTTATATTTTGTGTATGTATATGTTTGTATTTTTGTGATATCTTAATTTGCAGGGGTGATTACTGCTATTTCATGTTTAGTTTGTGAGGTCATCATCATTTGCGCCTTCTAATTTGTCGTTCTAATGTTTTCTAGAACACTCTTATAATCTTCTTCTTTTTTAATTTTTTTTTCATTTGTATTTTTATTCTTATGATAGTCATTCTGTTAAACTTTTACTAAATGGATTCAATTGTTGTTTTCCTTTATTAGGTAATTTAGTTATTAATTAATAATAATATTTATATAATGGGGTTGTTATGGTACCACATTTACATTACTTGTTTTTTCTATCAAGTTGCTTGAGTTTTGTGCTCAATTAATATTATTTGTTCAAAACAAAATTGTTAATTCTAAGTTCTTTCCCATTTTTAATTAAGATTATTGTTCATTTAATAAACATCAATTTTTGGTGGGCCCTGGCCGTGCATTGCACGACCATTGTTTCCTAGTTTGATTTATAAGTTATTTTATATTCACGTTTGTTTTATGTTTTTCTTTGATTTAGACATGATTCAGTAAGCCTTTTTGATGTCTAAGTTTGATTTACTAAATCTAGTTTCGTTAAGGCTTACATGAAAAAGAGCCGAGTACTACTAATTAATTGTCACTTTAAGATTTCTAAGGGTAGTTAAGTAATTTAAGAACAAATAATTTATAAATAATATATCAATCGATCCGGATGGTTTGATCCATTTAGCTAGCCAAAAAAATTGCCTATATAATTGACAATAGTAACAAGATCTCTCACGTAATTAAAATTGTACTACGAAAATGTTGTGATCAATAGTAATAATTTGATGAGGATGTGTAATAATAAAATGAGCCACGAAATTACGAACATCGTCCCTCCATATAAGGAAAACCGTTGGGCCTTGCAAAAACATCGGAACGTTAGAGAGAGAGAGAGGTTTCTCTATAACAATTTTTTCATTTTTCTTCAACAATTTTTTTTTTCCGTCGACGGAATAATACGCTCTCGCTCTCTCCGGTTGCCGTTTTGTCTCCCCTGAACGCCTCACCAGTGTTCAGAGCACGTCTCTCTCGCTCCCTCTCTCTCTTTTTTTTTTCCTCAGTTTTTTCTGCATTTGATTTTCCTGTTGAATTCGTGTCAAATTTCAAAATTCACAATGTTGTTACCGAATAAATATCAAGTGTGATTTATTTTGGTGTGTTTTCAAGTTGAAATTGTTAAAACTGCGAATTTTGTGTAGAATTGCCCTTGTTTTTGTTTGTAATCGTGATTGTTAATGCTGATTTCTGTTGTATATGCTAATGTAAATCTAATGTAAATCCAATTGTATATGCTAATGTAAATCCAACTCTCTTGTTTTATGCCTTAGGATCTCCTTTTAATCATGAAAATTGTGATTGAGCCTATAATCAAACCACAGATTATTAATGGAATATGTATTAAAGTTTATCATGAATTATGGTTTAATCGACAATGCCTTTTCATTTTCCTATTTATGTAGCTTTGTCATGTTTTTCAACTCTTCTTTTAATTGGAAAATAATTATGAAAGGTGCTTGACATCATTATCCATCTCTTGCGGTTCATTTTGGCAACTTTTAAGCGCCCGATCGAACAAAGGGCCGTATAGGACGGTAGGAAAATAATCAAATTTCTGGTGCTTTTGAGATTTGTAATTTTTGAATGATGAATGGTGCGTATATTGTAGGTGTTCCGAGATTGACACCACATTTCTAGTTATTGATTTTGCAGCTTTTTCCTGCAAATTTCAAGTAAGATGTTTCTTTTGTTTTCTGCATATCCTGTTATTCCCTTCTCTCCCTTTCTGGTTTTGTATTATGCATACTTTAATTGATTCGGAATTAAATTATGTGGTACCTTATTTTGGTTCAGACTGGTGTTTTGCACCAATTGCTGATAATTTATAGGGATTTAATCATCATTTATTTCGATTTTCTCATGAATCAAAAAGACTGAAATAGGCGAATCAAAGTTAAGTAATCCAAAGTCCAAACTACACGATGCCGTGTTCCTCATTCGAATTAATTAACGCTTTGGTTGCAGAAATGTGATGTCTAATCTCCCAGAAAGACTTAACAAGGCTCTGTAACAAAAGTCATCCAACTATCAAATCCACAGCATGCATGGTAACTATTCTTGCCTGCACAAAGCGTCCTCAAAATGGCCATAACCCTCGATCGGGCCCACCGAGTCAAGCCATCATTAACCCGACCCTCGAGATGTAACCGCCACTCTCTCACTCACCTCGACTACGAAATGCTCGAAGACGCTTTCAAGTTCACGTACATCAATAGAAGCTTCTTGACCCCGTGCCTATCTCATTCCTCCAGGTCAGCAGAAGATGAAAAAATCGAAGTCGTTTTCGGCCACGCTTCGCCGCACGTGCACGCTCTCGTCGTCGAGGTTGCAGTAGCTATGGCTTCCGGCGCCAATCTCGAGCCGGCTTCGAGTGGGCTCACTGGGGCCTACTTTCTGCGCACCCGAAACGGGCAGACTATAGCCGTTGTGAAGCCTATAGACGAGGAGCCTCTAAGAAGCTCGATCCGAATAGGCGAAACGGGCCTTCGTGAATCGGCTTCTTATCTCCTTGACCATGACGGTTTTTCCGGTGTTCCTCCGACCGCTCTAGTTAAATTTCTGGGCCCGCATAGGAAAATCGCGTCCCTTCAGCATTTCGTGGACCATGAGTGTGACGCGGGGGATTTGGGCCTATCGGGATTCTCGGTCGCCTCTGTGCACCGTATCGGCATACTGGACGTGAGACTGATGAATCTCGATAGGCATGCGGGGAATATTCTCGTGAGGCGAGGAAAAAAAAGATGAGTTAGTGCCGATAGATCACGGGTTTTGCTTGCCCGAGCCGCTTGACGATTCGTATTTCGAGTGGCTGCATTGGCCTCAGGCTTTGATTCCTTTTGAACAAGCTGAAGTTGATTACGTATCGGGTCTCGATCCGTTTAAAGATGCTGAGATGCTTAGATCCGAGCTTCCGTCAATAAGATAATCTTCGATTCGGGTTCTTATCGTCTGCACTGTATTTCTGAAGCGAGCAGTGGGTCACGGGTTGTGTCTCGCAGATATTGGTGAAATGATGACTAGGGAATTTCGTGTTGGGGAAGAAAATTGGAGTTTTTTTAGAGAAATTGTGTTTGAGCGCTACAGATAGGTTGAACGAGGGAACAAGTGAAGGTAGTGATCTTGATAATGATCAGGATAAACAAATTCCAAGATTCTCATGTTCGGACTTGTTAGATGAAACTAACGGTAAATGCATTTCATTTGGGAACATGGGGACGAGGAATGGCATTCGTTCTTGGAGATTTTCGGTAATATTTTATTGCCTAAGGCCTTCGAGCAAATGAAAAAACACGGGCTTGTGGAAGTTTGAAGAATTTCTGGATTTTTGTGTTTACTAAGTATTATAGCCTAACACCCCATATGAAAATGCAAAAAGAAGTAATTGAAAATTTGACAGTGTGGGAGGAAATGGGATAAGGCAAGACGCCGTCCTTTCCAATTATAGGCTTTGTTATCTGTTTTCTGTTTGTGTGTTAGCGTCGAACTTGGTTTATGACATAAAACCTTTGTGTAATGGTACTTTACTATGTGAAATTCAAAGCCATATTGGTTGATGATTGAGGATAAGTAGAGAGAGTTTTTAGAGGAAGAGTGATTGATAGAAGTTTTTGGGAAATGTGTATATTAAGGAGAGAATTGAAATAATTCTCGTGAAAGTAGTGTTAGGTGATTGAGGGAAGTTTTTAGGAGAAAAAATACTCCAAATTATATATATATATATATATATATATATATATATACTAGTTTAATACCCGTGTGTTACACGGGATTTATCAAAAACTAAATATAAAATTATTTATGATGATTATAGATTTTTAAATTTAAAAATAAGAAATTCAAAAGATATTGTATTCTCAATTCGTACCTTATACTGATGTATAATCAATATTTATAACTATTATTGATTGTTGTTAAATAAATTTATATTTTAATATTTAGAATAAATAATTTTCAACCATGTCTAATTTCTATTAATTATTTATTATTACCATCAAATACTTTTATATACTAATATTACCATCAAATACATCATATTCTCAACATGTACCGCATTGTACCGGTGTCTAATCAATATTTATTCATTATCATTACTTTATAATTTTATATTTTTTATGTTATATTGAATTCGTTAATAATATTTAGTTCCATACTTAGATAATTGCAAATAACTCAAAATTTACTTATATTGACATTTGAAAGGAAACCCGTAAAAAATTAATTTTGTAAAAATATAAAACATACAACACTCCCGTGTCGCATGTAAATATGTGATATAAAAAATTAAATTCTATAAGGCAGTGATAATTCGATTAAGAAATGTTTTATATCTGACTTGTAGTGTATGTAATATTATTTTATTATTATTTTTTGTTTTCTTTTTTATGCGTAAGATATTAATTTGTTCATATAGATATATAATGTATTTATCAATGTATTTATTGAGATTAGATAAGGAGATGTAAAATATATTTAATATTTATTTCTTAGGTGTAATAATTTATTATTATTTTTTATTGTTGTTGTTTCACTCTCTCTCTCTCTCTCTCTCTCTCTTTTTTCTTTTTTGGCATAACAATAGTTTTTCATATAAACTTTTAATGTTATTCTCAATATATTATATTAGGATTAGATATCTAAATTTAAGTTTATATCTTTTATATTTATTTTCCTTTTGTAATAATTTTATATAACTCGTATTTCTCTTAAACAGAATATTTAAAATTTTAAAAAGAAAATTATTTCATGTCAAGAACTAAATATAAAATTATTTAAGATGATTATAGATATTTTAAATTTAAAAATAAAAAAATTTAAAAAATATTGTATTCTCAATTCGTACTTTATACTGATGTATAATCAATATTTATAACCATTATTCGCTGTTGTTAAATAAATTTATATTTTAATATTTAGATTAAATAATTATCAACCCATATCTAATTTCTATTAATTATTTATTATTATCATCAAATACTTTTATATACTAATATTTAAATTAATTAGTTAATAACTTATAGTTTCATACTTAGAAAAATTTAAATACATCATATTCTCAACCCGTGTTGCATTGTACTGGTGTCTAATCAATATTTATTCATTATTATTACTTTATAATTTTATTTTTTTTATGTTATATTGAATTCGTTAATAATATTTAGTTACATACTTAGATAATTACAAATAACTCAAAATTTACTTATATTTGATATTTAAAAGAAAAACCGTAGAAAATTAATTTTGTAAAAATATAAAACATACAACACTCCCATGTCGCATGTGAATATGTGATATAAAAAATAAAATTCTTAAGGCAGAGATAATTCGATTAAAAAATGATGTATATCTAACCTGTAGTGTTTGTAATATTATTTTATCAGTATTTTTTGTTTTCTTTTTTTATGCGTAAGATATTAATTTGTTCATATAAATATATAATGTATTTATCAATACATTATATTGAGATTAGATAATGAGATGTAAAATGTATTTAATATTTATTTTTTAGGTGTAATAATTTTTTTTTTATTGTTGTTGTTTCTCTCTCTCTCTCTCTCTCCTTTTTTTAGCGTAATAATAGTTTTTCTTATAGACTTTTAATATTATTATCAATATATTATATTAGGATTAGATATCTAAATTTAAGTTTATAGTTTTTTATATTTATTTTTCTTTTGTAATAATTTTATATAACTCGTATTTCTCTTAAATAGAATATTTAAAATTTTAAAAATAAAATTGTTTCAACTTTTATTATAAATAAAAATTATTTCAATATTTATATATATATATATATATATATATATATTATATATATATTCTAATTAAATATAACTTAATTATTTTTTTCTATCAGTATAATAAAAGTAAGATATTAAATTAAGCAAAATATAAAAAAATAAAATATTGAATTAGGTAACATATAATAAAAGAAAATTATTAAATTAGGAAAAATATAATAATAGAAAAATAATAAATTTGGGAAAGATATATAAAAAGAAAATATTAAATTAGGTAAATATTAGGTTCGGTAACACCGAACCACCAGAATTCTTTCCGAATCTAACAAAGCATGGGAAGCAGACACATAGGATAGGAGGATTTTGCATTAATATATAGGATAGATATACTAGTTTAATACCCCTGTATTACACGGGGTTTATTAAAAGATAAATATAAAAAATATTTGTGATAATAATAAATTCTTATGTAAAATGAAAATATTCAAATAATGTATTTTCAACCCTTGCCTTGTACATGTCTAATTTATTTATTAATTATTATAATTATTAAGTTTTTATTTTCATGTTTAGACTCAATTCATTAATAATTTTATTTACATACTTATAAATACTCAAAAGAAGTCACATTCTAAACCCGTGCCTAATCTCTATTTATTAATTATTATTATTACGTTATTTTGTATTTTAATGTTTAGATTAAATTTATTAATAATATTACTTACATACTTTGAAAACCTAAACAGATGTCATACTCTCAACTCGTGTCGTATTGTACCGATGTCAAATTAATATTTAATATTTAATAATAATAATAATAATTATTATTAATTTTATATTTTTATGTTAGATTGAGTTCATTACTAATATTTAGTTACATACTTAGGTTATTTCAAATAAATCTTAATTTACCTATATAGAATATTTAAAATTACAAAATTAAAATTATATTAACTTTTATTATAAACATTACATATTTAATAATTTCATAACAATTCTTCAATTAAATTTATATCTTACGTAATTTATCTTTTAATTAAAATAACTAACTTAAATCTTTTCTACTAATTATATGACTTATTTGTATTTTTATAATAGCTGAATAAAAGAAAAATATTGAATTAGATAATATAATAAAAGAAAAATATTAAATTAAATAGATATTAAGCTTGGATGAAACCTAAGCAACCGAAACAATAGAACTTTTTATTTGCCAAACGAATCATGCGAAGCAGACATACGCATATTATGCGAGATTTGAAAAAAAAGTAATATTCATTAAAAATACCAAAAAATAATATTAAAAATAGTACATACAAATCGTAACATTATTTGTTCTATTTTCACAATAAATAATTCTTACACACAAATTAGAACATTACTTGTTCTGATTACAATGAGACTGATTTTCACAATTAAGAATTTTGCAAATCTTTTACCATGAGTCACGAAATTAGTTGTGATATACTAAGAACATTATTTGTTCTAATCACAGTAACGCTGATTTTTAGAATAGAGAATTTTCAAGTTTTTTTTTTACTCTGAGTCACGAAATTAGTTGTAAAGTATATAAAAATACCTTAAACTTGCCGGGAAAATCCGTAGAAAATTGAGTTTGAAAAAATGTAAAATATACAACACCCGCGTATTACATGTGAATATGCGATATACAAAATTAAAATTTATAAGACACTGTTAATTATATTGAAAAAACGTAGTGCATCCACTTGTACTATATGTAATATTTACTATTAATTATTTTTCTGCGTAAGATACAAATTTGTTCATATAAATATATAATATGTGTATCAATGCATTATATTGAAATAAGATAAAGATATTTAGAATATATTTATATTTAATTTTCTGGGTATAATTATTAGTATTAGTATTAGTATTATATTATATTTTTTGTTTCACTTTGTCTTTGTTTTATGTTTCATGTAAAAATAGTTTTTCATATATATTTTTAAGGGATAATTCCCATATAGTTCAAAAGGGAAACATTCTTTCCTAAACAATCCATTGAAAATATTAATTTCTTATTTACTCATTTTATTTTTCTATTTAATCAAACTTAATACATAAGTGTATAAGTTTACCCTTACTACCCAATTTTGTTTTATTTTTTAATTTTCTCTTTTCTTCTTTGAGTTTTTTCAAAAAAAAAATCATATTAAATTTATACTACCCATGGTCTAATTCTATACTACCCATGTTTTCAAATAAAATTTATATTAATTTTATACTACCCATGGTCGAATTCCATACTACCCATGTATAAATTATATACTACATTCATTACATTGAGAAATTATATACTACATTTATAATTCTATACTACATTTATTACATTATAATTCTATATTACATAAAAAATGCATACTTCATTTAAAAATTATATAATGCATTTATTACATTGAGAAATTAATTTCATACTACTTACCAATCTATACTACATTGATAAATTAATTTCATATTAATTTCAGCAACCAAGGACTCAACGGCACGTCGAACTTCGGTCGAATATCATATTATATAGTGCAATTCATATTATTCTCAAGTTTTGAATTACAAGTACTCAGGAAAGATTCAAGACAAATGCAGTATTACAGGAGTTCCATCTGGAAAGAAGAAACAAAAGTTGTTGATTAGAAAATCTTGTTGCCTCATTAGTGCTTTGTTCTTGAACGAAATGCTGGATTCTTAGCCAAGAAAATAGCACTCTGACTATCACTGTACAGGATACCATTTTTCTGCTCTTTCCCCAACTCACCCAAGAAATTTTGCAGCCATACCATCTCTTTACTAGACTCTGTCACTGCTACATACTCTGCTTCTGCGGTAGATAGAGCCACAACCTTCTTCGAAGTCCCACTGAGCGAAGAAAAGGAACGAAGGCTCCACTTTGGAATAGGCTTTGCAGGTCCCAATTGATACTCGATTTCTGATAGAATTCCTGGTCTACCTCTGAGTGAAATCATACTTGAGAAAAATGAAGTTCACTTCTTCGCTCGCATCTGACCTTTCTCTCCAGTTTGAACTAAAAGAAAGTAGTTGAAACCCGCCGGTAAGATGAGTTTACCCGCTGTTCCATATAGATAGTTTAGGAGTTCTCGGTTGGAGCTAGGGGCGCGATCATGACAAGACTCGAGGAAGAATGAAGGAGTTTGATTACGCTACAACAGAAGGAGTTTATCCAGAGGTTTCAATAAACATCGGAATGACTGGGCGTAAAGGGCACGTAGGCGGTGAATCGGGTTGAAAGTGAAAGTCGCCAAAAACGGTCTTCTTTTCTGTCTGATGGTAATGTGAATCTCGTGTGCTGACCAGATACCCCACCAATAATGATGTTTTCAATTTTTTAGAAGTTAAAGCCAAGATTGGCATTTTCATTGAACCTGATAAATACAAGATTTTATTTCTAATCTGAAATACCAATAGAATATAAAGAAATATGAATCACCGGAATCACCAAGATAACATTAATTAACATATAGTGATAAAGTTGAAAAATACATAAGGTTTCACGGATAATAATTAAAGTATGCCTGGAAAAGGGCGAGAACAACCTGGATGTGGTGAGGCTGCAATTATATACAACACAGAGATTTTCATACTATTTCACCGAGTTTCATTCTAGATCATGTAAAATAACCCAAACATCACACAGGCACCGTTGCCAACGTTGGCCAGCCTACCACAGATCTTGGATATTGTTTGACATTGGCCATGATAATTGGAGATGCAGCCTACCGTAGATTGTGGGCCGCCCCATCCACTCCGCCGTCTCTAGCCAAGCGTAGTTCATCCAGGCCGCCGCTATCCCATTCGTAAATTCAAAAGCCCAGAACTAAAGCCACAGAGAAGGTTGTGTTAAAGGGGGAAGGCGTGAGGCGGCTGGCATGAAGAAGACCTGAAACGAGGGTTTCCGATTTCTGAAGTTTCTCTCATTTAATTTTTCGTAATTTAGGTATTTTTAAGTGTTGAAGGGTATTCTAGAGATTTTGTACTCTAATTTTGATTTAATAGAATGTAATTAACCTTAATGGGAAGAAACAAACTTAAGTGATTTTTTGGTAATTAAGGTTGATTTAAATGTATTAAATGGGAATTATCCCTATTTTTAATGTTATTTTCAGTTTATTATGTTAGGATTAGATAAAAAAAATAAGTTTATATTTTTTATATTTATTTTCCTTTTGTAATAATTTTATATAACTCATATTTTTCTTAAATAAATATTTAGAATTATAATAAAATTATTTCAAATTTTATTGTAAATAAAACTAATGCAACTTATATAGATTTTTTCTAGTTAGATATAACTTATTTATATTTTTATATTAGAAGAATAAAAGTAAGATATTGAATTGTACAAAATATGTTAAAGAAAATATTAAAGTAGGTAACCTGTAATAAAAGAGAAATATTGAATTAGGCAAAATATAATATTAGAAAAGTATTAAATTAGGTAAAATATAATAAAAAAAAAATACTAAATTAGGTTAATATTATGCTCGGATGACACCGAAGCACCAATTTTTTTTCCAAAGCTAACAAAGCGTGAGAAGCAGACTCATAATATAGGAGGATTTTGCATTAATATATAGGGGAGATATTTCAAGGCACTGATCAGTAAAAATAACTTTAACCGGATAATCATGTGTTAGTTTACTAACAGAGAGCAGGTTCTTGGTGATGTGAGGCACAACCAATACATCCAATAAAGATAAATCACGAGAGATATTTAACTGACCAACATGGGAAATATTTAATTTATCGCCATTACCGACTATGACGTGATCTGAACTAGAATACGATGAGGCACGAGTAAGCGAGGAGGGATTGTTGGTCATGTGGGCAGAAGCGCCCGTATCGATGTACCAGTCAGAAGTTGTGTTGGGGGCCAGAGAGTAGGAGGAATTGAAGGCCTCCGTAAGATTGGCTTGGCGTGAGGGAGGGGCATAGTGGTCTTCTGTCCTACAAATTTGACAACGAGGTGGAAATCGCCCCTTTCCCTTTCCGTGCAATTTAGACAAACCACGGCCCCTAGAGACAAAAAATGGGAGGCGAGAAGAGCCGCCGTGTCCGCTGTTGGAACCTCCACGACCACCAGATGAAGAGGAGCGAGAAGCAGCAAAAGCAGGCTGAGTGGCAGCAGAGCCTGAGTCGAGGGCTCGGGTGAACAGATCATGGGATTCCGCCTTGGACAATAAGATGGGAAAGAGTGGCAGTGGTTCCAGATTTATCATGGAGGCATTGAAAATCTTAAATTAGGCTCCTAACCCACGAAGAAACCAGTGTGATTTATCGGTCTCATCGATTGGCTGTCCCATGCACGCCAATTGATCGCAAAGATTTTTGAAAATCGCCCTATATTCTGCGACGGAGCGAGCGCCCTTCTTCAAGAACTGGAGTTCGTCTTTGAGGCGCAATTCTCGTGCCTTGGAGGTTTGATTGAAAGCAGTTGCAAGTGTGGTCCATACGGCGTGTGAAGTGGAGCATCCGACCACGAGAGCCATCGCCTCTTCAGTGAGTGTGGAGACGATGAAGACGCGCACGATCTGGTCCTTCTCTAGCCATTCGATGTGCGCAGGATTGGGAGAGGAGGTCCCGTTTGCGACGATAGTTTTTGATGGGGAAGAGCGAGAACCATCAACATAAGGGAGAAATTTCTGTGTGGAGAGAAGGGGATGAATCTGACCATACCACATCAAGTAGTTGGTAGATTTTAATTTGATAGTTACCATGTGGGTCATGGCTTGAAGAGTGAGTGTTGAATTGAAGGAATTTTCTGCAGCCATGGTGGAGAAAAAAATATTTTTGCAAAGAAGTGAAGCGTGATACTTTGGATCGCGAAGATTAGGGTTTCAGCATTTGTTAGGATGATACCATGTGAGAATGATTGTAATTCCTCAATTGAGGAGTAGAGATTGTTATTCACGTATATGTAATTACAGTTACAACAATTAAGATCCATAAAATAAGGAAATCAAATATACACAATATATGAGAAGATATGACAACTCATCTAAGAATCTTCTAGGTCGTCTACTCTAACACAATTGATGATCTAAATAGTCATACTCAAATCTCCTGAGATGTTCATTGAAGTCCACTTTGTTATTGGCAAATATCACTTTATTACATGAACTATTGAAAGATTCAAACTCTACCTTTTTGCGAAACATCTTCTTACAGTTTGCCAACACAATTTTACAAATATGTCGATGACATAAAAGTTGCCTCGCACTGGAAAGTTGTCTTGCGATGGAAAAAGTAGCCAGCACCACATTAATCAACGCATTTTCTTTATCAATGACATTAACTTTGGACAAATACAAGAGATTCATCAACGATTTGATGATAGAGCATACCGACACGTAATTTTCCTCACGCTCACACTCAATAAAATTCTTGAATTTTATTTGAAGGCAATTTTCTTTTTCCAAAAAACAAAACGATCAGTTCTATTCTAGATAACTTTTTTCGAAATGAAATTTCGAACTTGTACTAAGTTCGAACTAAGTATTCAAACAAATGCTAAATGAATTTTAACCATATCGAATATAATCGCGAGTTTGGACCCTAATAAATAGTAGTACAACAAAAATGAGCAAGAAACGAGTGAAAACAACAATGTGTGATGATTTAAACACAATAACTGCAAAGAATCCTTACATTATTCATATTGTTCGTATCATTATTCTCAATTCTTGAGTTTTTAGGATAATATGTAATTTTTGGGTTGAGAGATTTTGGGAAGAAGAAGAGTTAGAAATATAAAATAATCAAATTATACATTAATTTTATGGTTTTTTTTACATTTATTTTTTATATTGTGATACTATTATTTTATTTCAATTATGACTATTTTTATTCAAAATATTATACAATAATATCATAAAATACTTATGTATTTAAAATATTATAGGTGATCTATCTTACTTGGAAAGTGGGAAATAAACTCCCCTGTTGGTTAAACTCGTATGCCACCTTTGCTTCCTTTTCAAATCCTCCTCTCTTAGTATTGGCTCTGCCTCGTACTACCTTCACTAGATAGAGATGGAGCTTTCTTTGGAGTTGCATCTAGTTCAGTAGGTGCCCTGATAGTCGTGAAAGTCAAGCTACTTTCTTCTCTTCGGAGCTGCCAAGTCGCAGTGAAAGCAATTTTCCGTTGGACGTCATAAAATATTTGGTGGCAATATCGGCGGGCATTCGCAAAATTGAAAAAAAATTCTGATGGATTTTTTTTTAATTATAGAATCAATTACTTCTTTCATCCCATAAAAATAGTCTAGTTTTCATTTTTGTCCGTCGCACAAACATAATCAAATTATCATATTTAACATATCATTAATTTTTCATTTTTCTCACATATCCTTAATTAAAATTCTTGAAATACTAATTCTTTACATAATTAATTAAAAATTAATGATTACAATAAAAAATCTTACTCTTCCAATAAAAAATATATCAACTCCAACATTAATTTTTATAATAACTAATAAATTAATTATATAAAGTACTTATTTCTCAATTTTTTTTTAAATCAATCGCACTATTATTAACAAAAAAAAAGGAAAAGAAAAAAAAGCTTTATAGGTTCCACAAATATGCTATAGGATTTAGAATAGATATTGTAAGTTTAAGATCATGATAATGAAAATAATGATTTTTATTTTTTTAAATTATAAACAATATTATCAGTTGAGGTTGCATTTTTCCAAAACCAAGCCAAAGAACCTGGAATTCTATCTATTCCTGAAGCAGCAAAACATTCAAGACACGAAATCATCATCTGCATCTTGTTCATATTAATATATGAAGATAACGCTACCAACCATTCACTGAAACCCCCAATTTTCACAAAACCACAAAACATTCAAAACGCAAAATCATCATCCCTTTCTTGTTCATAATCATATGCACATAAAGTCAACAAAAGTCAAGTCCCCAAATTTTCAACCTCTTTTTTCACCCAGAAGCAGATAAAGAAGAAGCAAGCAAATTCCTACCAATCTCAAAACAAACGAAAGCATCAACACAAGCATACTGCACCTGAGCCGGCGTCAGCCATTGATTATCCCATCTGCTCATCGTAACTCTCTTCGGCTTCTCAAAATCCTTCTGCAACACAACCCCAGCCAATCCCTTCAATCCCGCTCTCTTCAGCTCCGGTTGTCCGTACTTATCCGCCGCCAGTCCCCTCAGATCCACCGTGTTCGTTCTGAACCCGAACTCGTAGTCCTCCTCGAGCTTCTCCAGGTCTTGATCTATCCCGATTCCGACGAACGTGTGGTTAGGGTTTGCGAGGAAATCAACGAGCGATTTGGGGATCGACGGGGCGTGGATGAGCTGGAAGATGAGGCAGCGGCGGTCGACGCAGAGCTGGAGCGTGGCGGCGGGTTGTTGATGTGACGGTTGAAGGACGGGCGCCACTCGATGTCGAGGCCGACGGTGAGGCCGGGGTGGTGGGCCGACTCGACGTCGGAGATCCACTGAGTGGCGACGTCGGGGTCGTGGGTGACGGTGGTGTGGATGGAGTCGGCGAAGAAGACGACGTCGTAGGTGTTGTGGGAGTCGTAGGGTAATTCGTGGTCGATGATGTTGATCGCCATTGTTGGTGTTGTCTGGTCAACTGACATGTTTGACTGTGTGTTTAGAAAAAGAATAAATAATGGGAAATTGGAGAAGACGACCAATGAGTAAAAGGAGAACAGAGTCGGGAAAGGAGACCCGACTCGGACGATAATAGCTCCTCCGCATCCCAAAGCGCGCTGCCCGCGTGGATAGGAAATAAAC
>BMAC01000070.1:1504727-1521375 GCA_014905375.1 Phtheirospermum japonicum
AAAAAAAATATAAAGAACAAAAGAAATAAAATTATAATAATTAATGAAGACTTCCCAAAAGAATATTTAAAAAAAAACAAATACTTGAAAATAATTAAAAAAATAATTATAATAATAAATAAAACTCTAATTATGACTAATAAAATATTTTTGTAAAATATAAAGTAATATATTAGTTTATAAATAATATGTTTTTTACAATATAAAAGGATAAAAAATAATTTTACCAAATTTTTTTTATGTATAATATTTTATATTTTTTAATCATGTCTATATTGATAAATTAACCTTCAATCAGCTACTTTAATCAACTAATTTACCAAGCATTAATTGAAAATCAGATACCAGCTACCAACTATCAGTTATCAGTTATCAGCTGTTTGAATCGGCTCAACCAAGCGGCGCCTTAATTGTCTAAGCCATTTTACCATTATTCTTATTCAAATAATATCTAAGCCAAAAATAACATTACCTTCAACCTCATCACCTGGGATTGGACTTTGCCATGACACTCCTTTCTCAACTATCCTTTTACGCAAACCTTTCGACCCGATGATCGTGCAAGAAATCGCTACTCCCTTATCCATTTCTGTGTCTATAAACCTCAGTTTAAAAGGACTTTTATTTATTTATTTGGCTGTAGAGTTAGAGTGAGAGATAAGGGTCTGTTGGAACATTATTACATTCTCAGTTGAGTTGAAGATAAGTTTTAGTTTCCCTCCATAGGTTTTCTTGAGATTTTTCTCGGTTGGTAACTAAACTTGCAACAGATTGGGCCCATTAGGCCAAACTCATTTAGTTGGGCCAGGCCCAATTGAGAACAGTAATTTGAAACCCAAATTGTCTTCAAGAATTGAATTTGATTTTACAATTTCACCCTGGCCCCATGTAATTTTTACCACATAATTTAATACATAACAAATAAACTTTCAATCAAAATATAAATTATTTTGGATTTAACTAAACCTAACCAATCTAGAACTTTCTGTATAATGTATGCCGTTGTGAAACTACTTTTGAATATTACATCATCTCTCTTTTGTGCTATTTGGTTGGACTTGTTGCAAGTATTATATGACCATATGCTTTTTTAAAGTTATTTTAAAAAAGGATCTCTTTTTTAGTTACATTGTTCCACTTCCCAATTTCTTCTATATACAACAACATTAGGCTTTGAACCCATTGAATTACTGCTGTTATGTGTTGTATCATTGTATGTATATCTTTTCTTACACCACTTCCCAATTTTGATTATCACTCTATTAATTAATTATTTACATATAAAATGCAGAATCCTTATAAAACATTTGGAATCAATCCACAGATGTCCATACCCTTGTCTTTGAAATTTCAATTTCTCATCCAACCAATCTCCATTCCAGACCTAAATCTACTCATTAACAATGAATGTTCAAAGGAAATGATCCCAAACAACAAAAATACATAATATATTTTTATTATAATCTATCCCTCCCTCCAAATATTAAAAATGCTAACTAACTAGTCAACAAAATCAAGATAATTAAATTCCTAATCAAAATCTAAATCCAAGGCAGGATCAAGTCCTCCATAACCTATTACTTCCCTGTTTGGATGAGGCGAAGCAAGGGTCTCCTTCCAAACGTACGCACGCTTAGCATCATCAGGAGTGGTTTGTTCAAGACTTTCTTCCAACACGTCGTAAATGAATACTCGTCTACGTGACATATCTTTCGTGGATAACAACATCTTGGTACCATCTACGAAAACATACCAAGGTATCCATGAATCAGGGTAGTGAGGAGGTAGAACAGGAATGGATATCTTTTTGCTCCAAGATTCCACAGCACCATATTCTTCCATCACCCACAAATCCAAGGATCTGACTCTAAGCATGTCCGACAAGGTCTCGGCTTCGTAGTCATAGTAGGTAGTGCAGCAAGAAAGACAAAGTTTTCCACTCAATACAGTTAAGTTTAATAAAAGTCTTCTCATTTCCTTCCATACAAAATTTGATGGGAAAGGCAGTCGTTCACATTTTTCATCCGCTATTGTTATCGAAAGAATCGCAATCGGCGGGTTGTCAGCAATCCAATGGGATGCTCCATTGAGCAAGTTGAAACTACTCTGCCTGCGTCGCAAATTATCGAAAGGTATATCTACAAACATTTGTCTCCAGACACCGATTCTTGATGAAAAAAACAAAAAACCACTTCTTGAACGGAGTCTTTCAAATCTCACAAATACTTTGTATTCATCATTGTCCGGATCATAAATTAATCCACATGCTATTATGCAATTAGAGACCCTAGCCTTACACTGCAGGATGCACTCTGACTCTTGGGTCGACGGGTTCCATATGAATAGACCTTTGTAATTAGCTCCAAAGCAAAATAGGCCATTATCCCAAGTATATACATGAATCCGGTCCAGTTGATGTGGAATTTTGACTTGAGTCATGTCGCTTATGTCCACTCTTTCATCCGAAAAGGAAACGGAAACCATAGGTGAACCTTTATTACAATGAAACATAACCCTAGTAGAGTTGGATTGATCGAGATGTTTCTTCTTAAACAAAGAATCCCGAGAAATCAAATCATTGAATGACTTTGAGACACATTTAAAACGCATGAGAGACTTTACCGCAACTCTTGAAAGGATTTCCACAATGATATCCCAAGGTAAGGTTGCCATTGCTGCTTCCATTGTATTCGTATTAACGTTCAACGTTCCAATTCTGTGTTAATGATCATGAATTAGTATAGCCATTATATATTTGTGTGTGTGTTTGTATCACATATATATCAAATAAACATGCCTATAGTTAATTTCAGGAAGGGAAAAAAAAAATCATACATATGACAATACAAAGTACATATTCAGTTTCCTATTTAATTTTAGAAATCCTTAGGAGAAGAAAAACATAACCAAAGAAAAGGTTCTTATTCTTCAGTTGCTAAGTCTAAAACTTTATTATGTATAAGAACACTTCCAAAGGTATCAAAGTTTTACTACAACTCAGATGAGGTTGAAAACATGATTCAACCTAGTGTTAAATATTATATGAGTAATTAACAAGTTTCAAACAGTACTAATCCGAACAGAACACTCAACTAAAAACCCAATGTAAACTCAAAGAAACACCAAGTAAATCAGATCTGAAAGGAGAAATAAGAAAAAACAAAGAAATAAATAATAATTGTAATCAAATAAGCTAAAAAAACTAAAGGATGAAAAAGATTTACCAGAAATTACGAGTGTGCAACATGAGATTAGGGTGGTAAAGGTTTGTGCGGCTCTCCCATTAAATTTTAACCGAATTGCTTATATTAGGTTAAAGTTTTAATTTAGTAACTATGTGATCGGATATAAGTTTTTTGACAAAATAAATTCAATGGGCTCACTTCCTCTTAAACTAATACTATTACAAAACTCGCCTAACCCACTAAAAATTCAAAATTAATACAATAGAAAAGAAAACCATATTAATTTTATTAACCACCTTTTTTTCTATTGGGGAATCATCATTATATAATTATATAATAATGTAAAATTTTACTAACCTATACGTTTTATACATTTTGTTTGGCAAATAAATAATTTTATTATTTCGTTTGTTTATGTGTCATTCGAGTATAATATCTACTTAACATATATTTTGTCTGGTTTAAATTTTTACTTTTATTATATTTTACTTAATTTAATATTTTTCTTTTATTATTGTTTATCTACCACAACAGTTTCCTTTTATTCCAACTATAAAAATATTCATAAATAAAATTTAAATTAGTTATCTTAACTAAAGATAAATTACATATGAAATAATTGCAATTAAAAAAAACTTAATTATAAATATATTAAAAAATTGTATTTATAATAAAAATCAAAATAATTTTAATTTGGAATTCCAAATATTCTATAAAAGTCAATTTCAAATTATTTGCAATAATATAGGTATTAACAATGAATTCAATTTAAATATAAAAATATAAATTTATATAATAATAATCGATAAATATTGATTAGACACCAGTACAATGCGATAGGGGTTGAGAGTATGACATCTTTTGAATTTTTCTAAGTATGTAACTAACAATTATTAATGAATTTAATCCAAATATTTAAATATTAAATTATTATATAATAATAATTAATAGAGATTAGACACAGGCCGAGAATGTGACATATATTGAATTTTCTATATATGTAAATAATATTATTAATGAATTTAATCTAAATATTAAAATGTAAGATTATTTAAAAATAGCAATATTAATAAACAAATTAGACATGTACAAGGCACGAGTTAAGAATACATCATTTGAATTTTTATTTTAGATTTAAAACTGTATAATTATCACAAATATTTTTCAGTCTGTATCGGGGATCTATCTATGCTCGTACGAATTTAAATGAACAGAGCTTTCGAGCTGTTCATATTTTGAGGTTATCCTGAAGGATTTTGCAACTCAAATGTTTACTTTTGATAATCACGTGTAATACACGGATGTTAAATTAGTAATCAACAAATACAAAGTAGAATGTTTTTTATCCACCGGATCTCATATTTTATTTTTGTACCTACTAGGCACAAATTTTGCAAACAAATAACTCATTTGTCAAAAGATTAGGACAATTTGCCCTCATCCATAAAAAGAATGGACAATTCTTATATAGGCCATTAGAAAAATATTTGTTCCCAAATAAACCATTGAAATCTCAACTTCTCACTTAATCCAAAATAGTACATAAAAATACTAAATTATCCTTATTAACTTCCTATTTTCAAATCTTTCCCAATTTATCCTATAAAATCCAAACTACTACTCCCTCCGTTTCTTAATAAGTGTCGTTTTAGAGTTTTTATTCATAATTATGGAATATAATAATTGACCAACATATCCTCAATCAATTAATATTAGGGCGCGGATATACGCACCCCAAAAATTTATTAGTTTACCCCATTTATTTATTTTTTTACAAAAATACAAAAATTACCCTATTAATTTTAAACACCCCAAAATAAAATTTATTTTTTTCAACCTCCATTACCATTATACCCTATACATCGCCATCACTGCCATGTTCCGCCACCACTGCCATTAAAATAAATAGATTAGAAAGCTATAAATCATCCGGGTCTTCTTCTCCAGATTCACAAATCACAATTTTGGGAATTTGATGTTCAAGTTTATTTAAAAATAAAAACAGTGCAACAGAGCCCCTATTTTGGTCGTCTTCTTCACAACTCTCTCTTGGACCAACAACCACCAGACCACCAGAGATGTAAGCGAGTAGCGGCCATTAAGTTCCCGGTCGTGCACTCGCCGCCCTTCCTCTCTTCCCTCCTTTTTGCCGCAGCAAAATTGATCTCCTCTCTGGTTTATAGAGTTGACGTGTCTGAGGAAAAGGAATCCGGGCGGAGGATGAGACGGCCATTTTCATGGCGCTGGGCGAGCGACGGAGATGGCTGACGGCACATGGCAGTGGTGGCGACATGGGGTGATAATGGAGGTTGATGAAGTTGAATTATATTTTGGGGTGTTTAAAGTTAAGGGATAATTTTGGTATTTTTTTGAGAAAGAATTTAAATGGGGTAAACTATTAAATTTTTGGGGTGCGTATATCCGCGCCCTTTATTCTCATTTAATTACTTCCATTCTTTCCCTTTAGTTATTCTATTACCATAAACTCGTTTATATTTCTTAAAATAAGTGAGGATAAAACTGGAATAAAGTGGTAAAAAATTCTAAAACGACACTTAATTTGTAATAAAATTGAATCTCTAAAATGACACTTATTTTAGAATGGGGGGAGTATATATTAATTTCATACTACCATTGCCGATCTAACTTGATATTACATCAATAAATTTCATACTAAACTTCACTACATCAATAAATTTAATACTACATTGTCAAATTCCATCGTAGCAAGCATGGATTGCATACTTCCCCGACTAGATGACTTGAATTGATTTTTTTTAATTAACTACATACGATAGCAGTAGGGATTACATACTACACTGTACAAAATGAATTAAATTGAATTTATTTTAAATCCCATACTAGTTGTATAGATTAAAACAACCCCTGGACAAAATGCATTTTATTATATACTAGTTGTATGGATAACAAACTACCCTAAAAATGGACAAAAAAAATCAAATTTCTTTAAAAAAATGAATTTCATATAGATCCATGAAGTCTCACTGTACACCTAATAGTTCAACTCCACAAATCAGATTCATGTACTAAATCCCCATCCGATTTATTATCATTTCTTAAAAAATGACACTGAACTCACCATCCTAGATTTGATGCTTTCAAGAAGAAATATGGACAATTTAAAAGTTATGTTATGGAGAAGATAGATATGGACAATTTAAATATTATGTTATGGAGAAAATTAATTGTCAACGTGAAGAATGAAAAGAATCGACTGAGAAGGTAATGAGAGGATTAACTGGAGAGCGGGATCATGACACATACCTTAAACAACATGATTTCATTATGTAATAGATTAGGACATAATTGACAATTTAAATATTTAACTTATGATTTAATGAGATTAATATGACTTAAATGGGAAGAGAAGAATATAGGTGGATTATATGGGATTTTATTTGATCAAAAGTATGACTTAAATGGGAAGAGAAGAATATAGGTGGATTATATGGGATTTTATTTGATCAAAAGCGTATTAAATGATAATTTTTCCTAAAAAGAAAATTAACGGGCACCCCTCAATTCAACCCACTGCCATCTCCATCCACTATCCCGACGACATGCCACCACCCGCCTCCTTCGGCGGCATCGCTAGCGGCCGCAAATGAAGCGCGGTGGCAAGAAACATCCAGAAAACCTTCTCTACACTACAAAAAAACTGGCAAATATTGACGAAAAATGCTGACGGCATGTTGACGGGTTAACTTTACTAAAGGCTTGCTGATGGGCACAAGCCATCAGCAAATTACCCGTTAGCGACCCATCAACAGCCCATCAACATTGTGTATAATCCATTATTTGGCGACGAGTTTGCTGACGGCCGTGTGTTGTTGATGTCTTCACTCGCCAGCAAATTAAAAAAAATTATGCTGACGGCCCTCTTGTCTGTCAGCAAAAGTCTTAATTAAATCCCCTCCATCCCCATCTATATGTTTCTGCGTGGACAAAACTAAAAAAAAAAATGACAGAGGCGAAGAAAAAAAAAACCAACGATGCCGAACCCCCTCGCCTCTGACTACCACCATCGGTTGAGCCCACTGCACCTGAAACACCAAGACCGAGCCGCTCCCCTAGCCCAGCCCGTAAACGCCACCGCCAAGTTTTGTAGCCACCACTGCCTCAGCTGAACGTAGCCGCCACCGTTGTCACCAGTCGCCATCGCCGCCTAGCCCGCTAGGTTTAAAAAAAATATATTTAATTATGAATATATTTCAGAAATATTGATTATTGTTGGGATTAATTAGGAAATAATTCAAGAAATTAGGGTTGAGTTATAATTATTTAGATATTTGAATTTGACTTTAAAAATCAGGATTAGTTTGGGGTTTGTTTATCAATTAATTTAAAATTCAGGGTTGAATAGTAGATATTTAGATATTTGGGGCTGATTTCAAAAATATTAATTATTGTTGGGTTTTATTAGGAATTAATTTGAAAAATTAGGATTGAATTATAATTATTTAGATATTTGGACTTGATTTCAAAAATTAGGGTTAGTTTAGGATTTAATCTAAAATATTTTGAAAACTTAGGGTTGAATTGTAATTATTTAGATATTTATATTTGATTTTGAAAATTAAGATTAGCTTGGGGTTTATTTATTAATTAATTCAAAAGTTGGGGTTTAATTGTATGTATTTAGATATTTGGGGTTGATTTTAAGAATATTGATTATTATTGGGTTTAATTAGGAATTAATTCAAAAAATTAGTGTTGAATTATAATTATTTAGATATTTGAGTTTGATTTTGGAAATTAGGGTTAGTTTAGGGTTTAATTTGAAATATTTTGAAAACTTAGGGTTTAATTATAATTATTTAGATATTTGGATTTGATTTCAACAATTAAGAGTAGTTTCGGGTTTATTTATCAACTAATTCAAAAGTTGGGGTTTAATTGCAAATATTTAGATATTTGGGGTTGATTTCAAAGATAATGATTAATTTTTGGGTTTAATTAGGAATTAATTCAGAAAATTATGGTTGAATCGTAATTATTTAAATATTTGAGTTTGATTTTGAGAATTAGGGTTATAATTTGGAATCATTTCATATTTTAAAACTTTTTAAAATGTTCGTGGTGGTGGTTTTCAAATGTCGTTGTGATCGGAAAGTCAATGTTGTGTTTATTTAATATTTATTTTATGACTTGCGGTTAATATATACATGTTGTGATTGGTTGGTGTTGACGTCGGTGATGACGTGGTATAGGGCACCGACCGAGAGGTTTCATCATTCCAATAACGGATTTTAAAGTTTTTCCAAAATGTGATGGTGGTTTTTAATCCCAGTTTATATTCAGTTTTATATGTTTATTGTTGGACATTTGATGCTTGTTTGGGTTGAGAATATTCATGCGATTGGTTCATGCTAGTTTGTTTAGTTTTCATAATTTTCTTGATCGTTTAGTAATCGTTAGGATA
The DNA here is from genome assembly GCA_014905375.1 of Phtheirospermum japonicum. Classification (NCBI taxonomy): domain Eukaryota; kingdom Viridiplantae; phylum Streptophyta; class Magnoliopsida; order Lamiales; family Orobanchaceae; genus Phtheirospermum; species Phtheirospermum japonicum. Next base: position 1,513,356 of record BMAC01000070.1, read on the forward strand.
GTAGTTGATTAATTCATGCGTAATCGTGGTTTGTAGTTAGTTAAATTAGATAGTTTAAGATTTATTTTGGTTGCTGCGAATAGGTTAAGTTCTTGGTTATTAATTGTTTCAAATTTCGAATTAATCTAGGATTTAGTTAATTAAATGTAGAACATGAAATTGGTTATTCATAAAGTTAATTTGTTGCTGGTTACGTAGGTTAAATAATTTAATTTAATTCAGTTGGTAATCTAGAATAATTAATTTAGAATTTAAGCTTTAAGTCTTACATTTGAAATTAGTAGTTGTTAATCGAAAATTAAAAACAAAAACCCCAAAACATATTATTTGGTTACTTGTTTATGAACAACTATCTGAGATCCGATAATTTGTTGTCCTTGAGAAACGGCTCGAATCAGCTTTCCACCCTACAAGCGCCCTCGTACTCTTGTGAGCAAGCTTGCGTGTTTTAATTTAAAATATCTTTAATTGGGGTGCACAAAAGCTTGGTTCACCCGGCTTGGCCCGCTAAGTCCGACCCGACCCATTCAGACCATTATCTCCTCCAACCCGGTTTTAGACATGACTCCTCTCGTTGTTGTTCCGGCCCAGAGGCGAATCCAGGATCATAAATTTCGGGGGGCCACTTATTAAGAAGAACAAAAATATTTTTGTGTCACACTTTATAACAAAAAATAAGCTCGACGAAAAACAATATAATTTATCTTTAGCCGGTGAATATTCCAACCAAGGAAATAGTTCATTCGGGATTGAATCGTCGAGAATGATCAATATTATTATTTAATGGACAATTTTCAAGAATAGGTTGATATGCTTTCAGATTCAAATAAGCTCGATTAAACTCTTCCTTTTGGTTAGGAGGGTACTTCCATATTTGTCGACGCAATCCTGGGTCACGTTCTAAGGAATTGAAATCAAACTCTTCACATTCTGTATTTCTTAACTTTTTCGAAGGATCCTTTTGGTTAGGAGGGTACTCCCATATTTGTCGACACAATCCTGGGTCACGTTCTAAGAAATTGAGATCAAGCTCTTCACATTCTGTATTTCTTAACCTTTTCGAAGGAGTTTCAGATGGAGAATCGTTGTTATTTAAGACTGGAGATAGAGTTATAAGAGTAGTTGGGTCTAATTCGTTTGTTCTTTTTCTTGAGAAATAATTAACAAGCGTAGCCGATTTCCCCATTTGAAGCAAATAAATCCTATCGAACAATATAACTATCAATTTATCAGAAAATAAGTCTCAAACTCCTATTGAACAAAAATAGCAATTATCACAAAAAATAAAATAAAATTATAAAATAGGATCAATCAACGAATAAATCAATACATATTTCATAACAAGATTCAAAAACAACATTTAATAGTCATTCATCTCAATTTCTCAATCCTCAATGGATTTAAGACCCGAATCTCATCTAAAAACTCGACCAACAAATACCAATTAATATTTATTCGTCTCAATTTCTCAATCCATTGTAGGTTGAAGGCCTGAATTTTATAAAAATCGACCAAAATAATAAGCCCAAGATATAAGATTTTTTTTTTAGAATGTAAAAAAAATAATTTAGAAGAGATATTTGAATACACATACCTAAACGATGGGAAAGACGGCACCTGAATTGAGCGTTGCGTTATTTCTTTTATTTGGCGTGAGCACAAAAGTTCTTGAAATATATTCTTGTTTTATTTCCTTCTTTTTTTGGTGTTTTTTTGTTTTTTTAAAATTCTTTCTGTTTTTCTCTTTTCTTTTTCTGGTTTAGAAAAAAAGGGCAGAATAGTAAGGGCTGGAATTAGAACTCTGAATCAATTAAAGGTTCAATGAATCAGCTTACCACTGGACCGATTCTTTTACTTGAAATCTTCTGGAGGCCATATATTATATAATTTTCATATAAAAATTATACCTATATAATAGTATAATTTTTGAAATTTTCTGCAGGGTCCATGGCCCCCCCACAGTAATCTTTAAATCCGCCCCTGTTCCGGCCGCTCCCCCCTCCCTCTTCAAACCCTTCTTGCCAATGGGGTTGAAGTTGACACTTTTTCTAACTCTTTGCCGAAGTTACCCTCTTACGAGATAATCCCAATTTTGAGGAATAGCCCGAATCCACCAATACTATCATCTACTCCTAATTATATAAAAATACATATTCTTGGAAGAGTTCATTTTCCCAATTATTTGGACATAGAAACCAATCGAAAATTATGTAAAAACAAAGCCTAATTTAAAAATAAATTAGGTATTTTTGAATTTTTTTTATATTTTGAATAAAAAGATAAAAATATCCTCCCCAAAAAAAAAAATTTGAGTATTTTTGTACAAATTCCTTTATTATATATCAATTATATCAATCGATGACCCGGTTTTTAAAATATGAACCCAATGTATATAGTGCATAATATTGTATATATCAATTATATCAATCGATGACCCGGTTTTAAAATATGAACCCAATGTATATAGTGCATAATATTGTACTAAACAAAACCTTGTCCAATAAAATGGATTTAGAGTGACTCCATTTGAGCACGGCATTTAATATGTATTCCATTAAGGTTATATTTCCTAGTCCATTTATTTGACGCAACATACTCAAAAATTACTCAATCATTTAAGATCAAAATGGTAAGATCTTATCATGATAACATTTAGGTGATAGCAGCATTTACTTTTCATTTTACTCTGAGCCTCGAAATTGTTCATCTTTGAGTAAGTGGTGTCATTAACTAAAATCAGAAATGTCAATCACATGATTTGTAAGTGGAATTCCGAATCAGACGTCAGCAAATTGTCTGAATAAAAAATTGCCGCAATTATTCATTCAAAGTGGACATAGGGAAATCCACTGTATCCAATTGCAGAAAAAGAAAATCAATTATATAATGGGCTAATAATTTATCAACTACCCAAAAAGCTTAGTTTAATTAAAATAAGAAACTCAAATATCTTTTAAAATTATAAATAATTGAAGTCTAGCGCTAGAGCTCAGTCCTACAACATAGCTACTTAATTATTAAGTAAAAACAAATCCTCAAGGTTAGTTTTAAGACAAGATTTTTATAGTCAGGTTAAAACTCATCAGGGAGTATTCTTTAACCAATTAATCATCGAACCTAAAAAGGAATAATATATCAAATTACACACACACAAAAAAAAACACTAAAAAGGAATAAAGAAAAAAGTCTTTTCATCCATTTCTTCTAATACATAAAGATTACAAGCACCATAATACACTAAAAAAAAGAGAAGTAAACTTGAGGACTATTAACTATGCTTTCATTCTAATGTCCTTATTAGTTTAGGCTTTTGGGGCTGGAGCAATAATGACCACTGCTGGAACATAAATCATATTTTTTCCTTCAATTTTGTGCATTTCAACTCCAATACTTGCTTCAATATCTTCAATTATAATTGCATTTTGGTTATTCCCTTTTACTACTTCAGGAATCTCCTCTGCTTCTTTCTCCTTGTATTCCTTGTATTTGCCCCACAAAACTGAGTATAGTCCAATTACAATCAACACTGCCCCAAGAACCCTGGATTTATTTTAAAAAAATAATAAAAAATTAGATGCTTAATCATAAAAATATAAGGGTAAATTTGTAATTAACCCTAAGAATACACCGAATCTATTCTTTCTAATTCTTGGTTTAGATTAAGAAAAAAGTAAGAGAGGTTAGAAAATTAACCCTCCAACATAAATTTTCTCAGCCAATATGAAAGAGCCCATAATGGCCACAATGATCATCATCAATGGGCTGAAAGCAGTAACAAAAACAGGCCCTCTTTTTTGCATCACAATTCCTTGCACATAGTACGCAATGCTTGATGAAACAATACCCTGCAAAAATAAAATTAACAATTACATATGTCTACATTTTTTAAGAAAATTAATCCATTTCTTTAATATATATTTATTTAAAGTGGATATTCTTACGGCATAGGCAGCAGCTAGCAAGTTCAAGTCCCACTTAATTGCCCAAGCATTTGGGTTATGCTCCATCACAAATGTCACAGCAATAGATTGAAGTGTTCCCAAGAAGCACACTATTGCTGTCAATGATATATGGGCTGTGTATTTCCTCAATGTTATAGCCTATATCAACCAATAATAATAATAATAAATATCCCCCCAAAAAAAAAGAAAAAAGAATAGGGACAAAATTACAGTATTATTATTATTACCTGAAGTATGAAAAAAGCGGCCCAAGCAAGAGTGGCAAAAATGAGAAGAATAGATCCTTTGAACCAATCATTGTCATTGTGTAGAGTTGTAACAGTAAAATTATTATTGGAGTTCATAGGATGAATGTAATTGGACCACACCATGTTTATGACATGCCCTTTGTATAATGTCATCAGCATTGCTCCACCAACTGTTACTATTGTTCCAATAACTTTTGCTTGGCATCTTAATTTCTTAATGTCCACTATTTCCATCCTATTGAAAAAAACATACATCCATTTTCAATAGTTTAGTTAAATTTAATTAATTAAAAAAAATTCTAAAAGTAATATTTTATTTTAACCTGCAGATGACTGCCATGACGAACGTCATGGCAGGGAGCATGTTGCTCATGGCACATGAAAAAGTTGGGGATGTGTATTTGAGGCCAGCATAGTAGAGATTTTGATCAATCACTGGACTGTCAATTAAATCCCATTTTGATGTTAGAAACTTGAGTAATTTTCTTTTTTTTTTTAATAATTTAATTAACTGGAGAAATATGTTTTTTGATGTATTGGTGCATTAACTCACCCAAGAAGTCCCAAAACAAAGAGCTGCATGAAGATTTTGAATGTAATCTTTGGTCTCACATTCCTGTTGAAAAAAGAAAACATTATTAAGTATAGATAATTAATTAAGTAGGGGAAAGATGAAGTTTGAATTAGAAAGGGGACCTTTCAAGAAGCAGAGCAAATGGAGCAATAACAGCAGTGGCAAAGGCATGTCTATAAACAACAAGCACATAGTGGCTGGTGCCTCTATTAAGAGATACTTTGGTGATAATGTTCATCCCACCATACCCAAATTGCAAACAAACCATGGCTATGTAAGGCTTGGCCTTCTCTACGAAATTACCACAACACCCTTTTGTTTCCATTTTTTGCTCACTTGGCCTAAACAACAATTTTTATTTTTTTTTTTAAATGAGCATGAAAGATAGTATAATCCAGAAGTATAGAGAGGAAAACACGTGAAGAAGTTGTGTTTGTCCTAAGAAAATGAAGTGCTTAGCACTTGTGTATTTATAAGCACTTTGGTTAGTGGGGAGTGGGGTTGTTTGTCATGTTTTATGATCAAATAGGCTTTTTGCTATCTATTCGCCAATTATTAAACACCAATTGTTGAGCAATCAGGTTTTGTTATCATTCGTGCCATAATAGATTGAAGCAATTTTAATGAGAATTAAATTTTATTTTTGTTATATTATATAAAAACAATACTCCCTCCAACCTAATTATATAGTTCAGTGTTATTTAATAAATATATCCAATATTTGTTTGTCATGTTTTATGATCAAATAGGCCTTTCTATCTATTCGCAATTTATTAATCGGTCGAATCAATTGCTGAGCAATCAGGTCTTGTTATTATTCGTGCCACAATAGGTTGAAGCAAGTCCAATCAATTTTAATGAGAATTAAATTTTAGTTTTGTTATATTGTATAAAAACTATGCATTGCGTTTTAGAATTATTATTTTTATAAACAACCAATTTTAAACAGTTTAATAAAAATTAACATAGTCAAAAGTTCACGTATTCACACAAATATGGTTTAAAAAATCAAGTTTAAAAGCTTAGGTTTCTATAGAAATAAAATAAAATGGTAAATCATAATTTCTCGATGCTTTTTTATATATATATAAATTTAGTTTATTCAATCATTATAGTTAGAGGTAATTAATTACAAAGTTACCAAATTACTTCACTCAAATTTCAGATATTACAAATTAGCAGTCATCCAAATCGAACTAACTTAACTACTAGTAATTCACAGTAAAAAGTTGAAACAATGTGTGTACATATTTGGGCAGTTGCGCTGGCCCTTCAACTGCCTCTATCTAATTGAATTTTCTGATTTGCAGGCACGAATATATCCAGTATTTGTGAATTCCAGGTGTTATCAATCAAAAGTAATAATGTCTGGGTTGGGTTCCATATCTGCTTTTAAAGGTGATTTGGGAGTTACCAAAACAAAAGATTAATTGGTGCTAGCTGATGCCATCCAACGAACCTCCGTATGGGTTGTTGTGGGGATAACATATTACCTTCATGGCTCGTTTGATACTCATGATGGGATAGATAGGACTAATTAGTCACACGTGATATGATTAAATTATTACGATAGTATTTGTAATTTGTTTGATGTTCCTGATTGGACCCTTACACAACCAGGACTAAATTTCTCTGTCATGCGTTTGTTTCTTATAATTGTATGGGTAACCATGGTAACTGACCAACACGCCCCTCGTAGCAAAAGCAAGGCGTAAAGAGGGGTTTTCTCCTCCACAATTCTTCGACCACCCCGATTTGTCGTCAAAATCAATCTAAGGAATAAATCGCTGACCATCGACGGTAGAAATAGGGGGGTCGGTGTGAACGTGGATTGAAGCTAACCAAATGCGAAAGTCTGTTCGCGGTATTCTCTGTTCTCCTTTTTCGTATGCTGTATATATAAATATACAGGGGCATCGATTCCATTAATTTTTGCCCAGATAGTAATTGTGAACCCTGTAAAAGTCGGTTTTTTGATTTAATTGTCTGGATCCACTTGCTAAATTGATTAGATTGTGTTTGCAAATCCAATTGTAGAACAGCCGTGAGGAACCGATTTATCAATGCCTCGTTTAGCAGATTGGATACTCTTTAGGGATTCATTTTTGTTTTTTCACTGTATTTGCTTATTGGGAGGGTAATTAGATGTAAATATATTTTTAGTAATTCCATTTTGTGATCTTAACTCGAATTGTTCATACGGTGCTTTGGATTGAGCCGGTAGTTCAACAACATCGATAAGGTTTCGAAAGAATAGTTGTTGTATTTCGGGTATGTAGGGGTGTTTGGGTTGAGTCCAGAATTAATTATGAAATAAGTTTCCTGGTAATTGTTGAAACAATTTCACATTACATAAATTATAACACTTTTTAGAACTTATATGAATGGGAGACAGAATTTGATGGACGGTAGCCGAAACTGTACTGTTTGGTAATACGGTGTGTGTTCTCATCTTCGAGAAATTGTCATCCTGATTATTGAGTGTTCTCTTATACGACATGAGGCTTTTAGTTATAATTTCTCCATTGTTTAGATGGGTATACAACTGGTAGGAATAGAAAAGTTACCGTGGCTCTGGACTTCCAACCGGTGGTCATCTGAAGTAATCGTGGCCCGATTACTTAAGGAATTTCTTGAAACTATTGAAATTTTGCGTGCGCCTCTAATAGATCGGTTCGTGAACTATGTGTATTCATGTCTTACTTGAATACGTGTCGCTAGCTGCCAATATTTGATAGAGATTTTTTGCATTTGTAGTGCCCACGAGTACGTCACACGGTTCGTCCTTCGTAGCCTCACACTACAAAAAAAAAAGCAAATTTTCGAGGGATTTTCCGAGGGAACGGAATTCCCTCGAAATTTTTCGAGGGAACACCGAGGGAAATAAAAATCCCTCGGTTTTTTCCGAGGGAATTACGTTCCCTCGAAAAATCCCTCGGAAATCAGGGCGCCAAATGTTTCCGCCATATTTACAGAACGAAAAATCGAGGGATGACCGACGGGTGGTTTTTCGAGGGAAGTAGTCCCTCGGAAAACCGAGGGATATTTGATTCCCTCGGTTTCATTTATTATTTTTTTAAAAAAATTAATTAAATTTCCGAGGGAATATAATTTCCCTCGAAAATATTCCGAGGGAATCAATTTCCGAGGGAATATAATTTCCCTCGGAATTATTCCGAGGGATAACGGATTCCCTCGGAATTATTCCGAGAGAAATTATATTCCCTCGGAAATTT
>BMAC01000070.1:1525767-1562741 GCA_014905375.1 Phtheirospermum japonicum
AAGAGGAAGTTATAGATACACGCAGTCCGATTCAACTCGACGATGTCGATTTTCAGTTGCACGACCTCAATGATAATTACGCTGAGGAACTTGATAATAATGAGACAAATGATGATACAGAAGAAGAGTTACTTACCGATCAAGATACAGATCAAGATACGGATGAAGATGAGTTTGATGATACATTTAATAGCGAAAGTGATTAGTTTGGTTGAAATATAGGTAATTTATTCTTATTGTAAAACACACTTTTTTATAACTACTTTTTTTAATTTGGGTTTATTAATGCGTTTGGTGTCTGATATATACTGGTATTTTGTAAAATACTCGTATTATTATCTAATAAATTTATCAGATGCCGTTGCGTCGAGGATCCAGTAGCGCAGGTCGATCGGATATGGGGTCGGCCCATCATTTATCTGATTTCGACACCGACTACATGGGTCTCGGTCCTGATCATCCAGCAACGCAGACCCCGACGCAGACCCCGACGTCACATAGACCTTCATCAGAGACCCCGTCTGACGCGGGTACATCACGGACCCGACGACAGTTGGTCCCACCGCAGAGGGGTATGACTCAGGTTTATATTGCAGGAGCGAAGTAAGTAAATCAATGATTTTAAAATTATAATTATCATTATGAATAATTTTTATCGAGTGAAAAAAATAAAAACACAATTGAATACAGGCTGCACAGCACATCGGGGAGGGTGTCCACTCTCCTCCGTATCATCTTTGAGAGGGATCTCCATCCCGCCGGGTAGTGCTATAAGGCGGTCCCTAAGGAGATTAAGGCGTTCTAGTGGGAGATGTTTAAGGTAATTATTATTTTGTGTCCAAATTTATTAGTATTTACCGTAAAAACACAATCATATGTTTGAGTTGAATTGTAATTAATGTTTTATTTTTGCAGGAGGTTTGTTATTGGGATCCGGCGGTGTATAGTGAGAAAGACATACGGGATGTATTTTTTCCGATGATCGGAGACCTTTACGGGAAGAAGCTTAACGAGTATAGGCAGCATATTGCCTCCCATGCTGGTGGTCGGCAGGAGTGCCTGACCGAGGAGGTCTATAGGTAAACGATTATGTTATGTGTTTTTTTATTAAATTAGAAATTTTTATTTATAACATATGAATTATATCGTATCTTATATATCATCCATTTCAACTACGGCTAGGAAGACTGAGTGGGATAAGCCCGAGAACAAGAAGAAATCCGAGCAGTGCAGCAAGAATAGGAAGAGCGAGGCTGCTGGACCGGGGACTGGGATGTCGAAGCACACGGGGGGTGCTAGATCTACCATCGACTATGCCTTGGATATAGTAAGTAACGGCTATTTATAATATAATAATATATTATTTATTTGTTTAATTTTAATGTTAATTATTTGAAAATTCTATTTGAATACAGGAGCGGGAGACGGGTTCGCCGGCTACGTGCTACGATCTTTTTAAACGTACGCTCCATAAGAAAGACGGCACGTGGATCGACACGAGATCTGCTAATATTAATGTTAGTCTCTTTTTTATTTTTAACTTATTCTTTGATTTTAACGTAAATTTTAATAACGAGTTGTATTTCAGGAGGAGTACGAGAGACATCTGACCCAGGAGCAGGAGCGTGCGTCTTCCCAGGAGGAGAGTAACGAGGTTGACCAGGACCAGGTTTTTCTCGGCGTCGCCGGTGTGAAGAAGGGACGGCTTTACGGCACCGACGCGTATGGGAAGATAGTGGCTGCTGCGAAGGGTTTACTGAAGGGCGACTCTTCCACCTCCTCCTCATCCCAGGCTGATAGAAGACAGATCAGAGAGCTCGAGGCGCAGGTCGAGGCTCAGAGGGCGCAGCTTGAGGTGTTGCAGCAGCAGGCAGTCGAGGAAAGGTGACAGCGTGCGGAGGAGCGCCGGCAGCAGGAGGAATTTCAGGCGCGGACGAATGCCCAGATGGCTGAGATGTACGCTCGTTTCCAGCAGCAGTTCCCCGCTCCCTATCAGCAGCAACAGCAGTTTCCCCCTCCCCATCCATAGAACACTTTTATTTATGTAATAAACTTTGTTACTGTTTCGATCGAACGCATGTAATTCATAAATTTTCAAATATATTTTTTTATTATAATTGATTTATTTCTTTGACTTTTCTTTAATTGCTTTTTTCAATTTTTGGGAATTTTAATAATTAAACAAGAATTAAAATTAAAACAAAAAATTAAAAATTAATAAAAAAATTAAAAATACCGAGGGAAAGTTCCCTCGGAATTTTGAAAAATCCGAGGGAGTGGCACTCCCTCGGATTTCCGAGGAAAATATATTCCCTCGGATTTTTTCAATTTTCGAGGGAATATAATCCCTCGGAAATCTGAGGGAATGAGATTCCCTCGGAATTCCGAGGGATTATATTCCCTCGGAAATTGAAGTATTCCGAGGGAAATGTTCCCTCGGATTTCAGAGGGATTGTCCGGTAATTGTTCCGAGGGAAACAATCCCTCGGAAATACTTAGTTTTTTTGTAGTGTCACCGCTACAATGGTTCCGCTCTCCAACCTGTAAGCGACAGCTCCCTAGTGAATGCTACTATAACTTGCCTTTACGAGTTCAAGTGTCCAAGACCCGGAGGAATCCGGATCGACGCCTTTTGTCGTGTCCTAATAGAGGGGTAAGTTTATCTGCATGGTTTCTCCTACTACACGTGTTAATGTTAGCATAATAAAATTGTGGAGCCGCTAACCAAACTAAATACAACCATAACTCATGCATAGAATTGGTATTTTGCAGGCAGTGACGTATGCAAAATTTTTAATTTGGGGGTACGAAATATACACAACACACACAAAATATACAAATAGAAAATAGTGATACACTTTTTTTAGGCTTTTTCTTCCTTTTTTAAGATCTTTTTATATCGAAGAGGTTATTACTCTCGTATAACAAGATTATGAAAATACGGGGTTTATCTTTGAAAAATTAAAATTATGTAATTTTTTATTGGCAAAAAAAAAAGTAAACAAAACAAAAATTTGTAAAATAAATTAACAAAAAAGAAAATATGTATATAGGTAAAACCCTTATTTTATTTGCAAAGAAATAATAAAGAAAAAAATCAAAAAAAGAAAATATGTAAAAATAATAAACTAAGAAATAGTGTGTTATTTCTTAAGAAAAAATTGTGTACAACCTGAGGTTTGAACCCAAGTGGGGTTATTACACCCTGAGATCACTAACCAATTCACCACTCTCCAATTCTTGAAAATATTAAGACCTATATATATAAATTAGTTTAATTTGGGTACAGCTGTACCCCTTTGAACCCATGTAGATCCGCTACTGTTTCCAGGCTATCAAGTGTAAGTTATTCATTTTCATCGATGACCCCTCCCAAGACGCAATGAGCCAGTTGGTTGGAGAATTAGACATCCGTTGCTCTCCTCTACGTCTGAGTCTCAAAGATATAAAGTTCAACTGGACAGAAGCATGCGTTTCACTCGACTTGCGTGGGTTATAATAGTGAATGTCATAATTCTTCTGTTCTTATTATTCTGAAAACGCTAATTTCATGTACTGTCTGGCCAACTAGCTAAGAGTTTATGAGAAAAGTTAATGAGGTCATGTACATTGATAACTCCGCTTATGTTGTAGTTTTTCCCTTTTTAAAAAAAAATCATGACAGGGCCAATCTATTGGTTAGTGGTTAGACTCGTTGCTAATTTCTCTGTAATGTGAACACATTGCTAGTATCTTTTTATGGATAGTCATTGAACGGTAAGTTGATGGATGCTTATTAATTGTGTTCTTTACGGTGTAATCCTCATTTCCATCCATTTGAGATGATGAATACTTATTAATTCTCATACAGAAGGGTCCAAGCTGATAAAAGAAAGGCCTAAGTTGGGTGATGGGTGATAGGTGACAGGGAATATATTTTCTTGAAGCCACCTTTTTAGAAAGTATTCAATTTTTCCATCATTTAAAGTATATGAATGTATTGACCAGCAGACCTATGCATTTACTGTTCGTATGAATATAAATACAACCATGGTTTACAGCTTCCAATGCATCAAATCCAAAAACGACCAAAATTGACAAAACTGCAAAACACCTCTTCCCTCACCCAGCTACCCAACAAGATCTCTTATACACGAACTGATGGACAGTGACTGTAGACAACCGTTTCATTAACTTGCTAACTGAAGCACGTCACCAGGGTTTGTTCAAGCTGGCTGAAAATTGGCATGATGCCATCGTGTTTGCGACTGATAATCTAAACCATGGTTTGGGTACATATTTTACCTACGTCGACTATAATGACAAGCTGAACTTGCTTTGCACACGGTTCCGTGTATTTCATTATGTTCTTAGAAAGCATGGTGTTCAGTATTGCTCGGCTTTGAATACCCTGACAGCACCTTCCAGCGTTTGGGATGATATTTTCGAGGTAAAAGCAACTAATAATTATATAATTAATTTTTATAACCGCCCTTGTGTCATTCAGTGTATCTGTAAATAATTTGGTTTCATAAAACTCTTGTTTCGTTACTACGTGTTTGACACAACACGAACATTTCGCTGCTGCGTACCAAAAGTATGGTGATTCGAATTGGAATCAACTCCAAACATTGTTTAGGGGATGTATGACGCACTAACCCAGGGGGCTTCTCTTGCAATTCGCACTATCGCTAACCAAGCACCAAAGAAGAAGGACAAAAAAATTGTTGGGGGGTCTGGAAAAGCCAAAATAATCGTTCTTAATGATTCAGACGATTGTGAAGACCCAGTAGAACCAACCAGGCCCTGGCATGCGTGGACCGAGAACAATCATTGTCTTTCAGAGGATTCAGTGAATCAGGCACCACCAGCATCAGAAAGCGAGAGCGCATCACGCATTTCGGGTACTCGGTAACCGGAAAGACTTAAATGCGGGCCGCATCGAGGCCATTCGTCTCCATGCAGAGGTTCCAATAACATATAACACTAACATACATCCATGATTCGTCTCCTACCCCCCGGTTTGTATGTATTTGTGGTAGCTTTATTTGTGAAGAACGTTTATGTTTTGTGTAATTATGCCCTGCAACCTTTAAATTAGCGATCTACTCTTGTGTTCAACTTTCATGGTGTATCAAAACACACATTACGTAATGGTCTCGTTACTGATTGTCGTGTACACGAGTGCATGTCAAGTTTTACGCAATGGACATGTCAATGTCAGCCCCATTTCATTAAACAACATACCCTGGGGTTTGAATTAAATCAGAAAAGTGTTTCAACATTCCAAATGATGAACACATATTTCGAAAATAGGTTCTAACACCATCCCCCCTTTGCATTCCAAAATAAGTTACGTACGTAACATGGTGCAGTCATACAAGTAGTTTAAATGATCCTGCCACCCTCGTTCACATCGAAAGCTATGTTAAACAAGCCACAAGTACTATCCAAAATAACCTAAAAACATCTTTCACACATAGGCATTAATAAATAAACTAAAAGTTATTACTTCAGAACGGCCTGCACCAAAACTAAGTCTTAGCGATTGAATAATTACGGTCAAAATGAAGATGCACTAAGGAGTCATCAACATCAAAATGTAATAAAAGAGAGAAAATGTAGAAAAAAAGAGTCTACCATCGTTGGTGCCTTTAGCACCAGTTTGAAAAAATGTGAAGTGAAATTGTAGATCTTGAGTAGAGGACTTGAGTGGTGGTGTCCAATCTAAATTTTGTGCAGCGAATTGTCGTAGATCTGAGGTCAAAAATTGATGGATTCGTGATTTCGACTCTAGATCTACGATAATTAGAATATTAGATCGTAAATCTATTTTTGAATCTAGTACGATGGAATCGAGACGACTCAATTGATATAGTTTTTGTTAAATTTTGTCGCTGGAGGACGCGGCTGGTGGCGGGACGATGGCCAGAGGGAGTGGTTTGCGACAGATGCAAGTATGTGTATGTGTGTGTGTGTGTGAGAGAGTTTTTAATTAAATATTAATGTTACGGGCAAGTCTGACAGCGAGCGTGCGGGTGGCAGGATGGGTGGTTTGAGAATAGTTTTCATGTAAGATCGATTTCACACAATTATTTGCGTGAGGTAAAATTATTACAAGTAAAATATTTGTAATTAAATATTTACCAAAAAAATCTAAAAGCGTAGATAAATATATGCAATATTCTGGTAGATATATTACGAAATATTGTCGATTATCTGTATATTTTGAATGATTTTCTTATATATTTCTGGGTATTATGTAGGTAACTATATATAAAATATAGTAATAAAATTATTTTTATCGGTAAACTCGACCCTTTTATTTTTTTTTTTTTTAATTTTTTTTTTAGTGATAGTATAAAAATATGTCATTATATCCCGTAGCATGTAATGATATTAAGAATATTAAAGTTACAATTTATTTTTTTTTCTCCCTTCTGAATGGGTTGATAGGTTGATGAAATCATTCAATTAAGTTTCTGGATATAAACAAAGGGAAATCGTAAATCAAACCAGCCTTAGATATTTTAAAACTCATTCGTGTACCTGTGAGCATGAAGACTTTTGGGCCAAACCAATTTTTAGTGTTTTTTTTTTTCCTTTTATTTCGTCTTCTTTTTCCTTATTAATATAAGGTACATCGTATTTATTCCTTTGAGCTTCTTCTTTTTCCTTATTAATCTAAGGTACATCGTATTTATTCCTTTGAGCTAATCATTGTCCCTTTATTAATGTAATTAACTGAAGAAAATGGCAATAACTCATACTTCACTCAAAGCTCATGACAATGGGTGGTGAATCATGATTGGTCCTAAACAAGGGTAGAAAAAAGTTGAGAAACCCATTGCGTCCATTACTCTTTTAATTGATGTTGAAATGAATGATTTTAGGGTTCAATTATGGCAATTCAATTTGTGTTTGAGCTAGTGTTGTGTGACTTGTGAATCACCAATATTCTCCTGTGCTTATCCTCTAAATCCTTCAAATACTTAACATTTACATCCACTTTCCTTCCTCATCACTTGAATTTTCATAACACCGTCACTTTTACTCAACTCATATATATAGTCCAAAAGAAATAAAGAATGACGAAGATAAAATTTGGGTAAAAGAATAGTGATGGTGTTTGATAATTAGTCCATTGGACACCAGTGAGATCTCACTTACTTATGATACATAGTTGTCGATAGAGTAATGTGGCTATCTTGATAAAATTAGCCACTGACATTTGAACTGAAATTGGAAGCATAATGATATCGAAAATTGAAATTTTTGGGGGATGTTTGGTTTTCTTCCGCGTTTCATTATCAAATTTCATTATTTTCAACTGAATTTCGAAATTGTGAATAACCTTGTGTCGCGTAATGACGAGTGATGTGAAATTAACATACTTTGAGTTAAGTGTAATGACTATTGTATCGCACCATACAAATACTAACGCTGTTTAAGAGTTAATAGAGTTGTCACTAGCCACACTCACCTTGTCGGGGACCAATCTTTTAAAACGTAATCACATAATAAATAAATATAGAGACCTTTGTTTGAAAATTATCTATTAAATGATTAAGTTTGCTGGTTTTACTGCTTAGTTGTATAAGCGATTTTTGTAAGAGTATTTCATAAATAGTCGGAAATTGATAGTTGTTTATTTTTGTAAAATAATAAAAAAATATTTATACAATTTATTATTGAATATTTGTTTTGTTAATACCATAAATTTATAATAAATTGAATAATTAAAATAATATATAGAAAAAATGGTCATTATATATATATATATATATATATATATATATATATATATATATATATATATAAAAGTTTCTTGAGCAGCTAACTTTTGAATATATTAAATTTCACTTGGATAATAATAATTATTATTTAATAAAAAATTAGTTGTAATTAATACTAAATATGTCTTTTTGTTTGTTTTTATTTACAAGTTGAGGACAAATTATTATTTCAATTCATCTTTTAAACTTTTCTACTTAAAAAAAATTTGTGTGAGATTTTTTCAAAATTAACTTTTTAAACCCGAAAAACTAATTATACCTTTATTTACCAAACAATCAAATTAGAGTCGACGCTCTAAATTGGGTCTAACCTCTCATTTTTACCTCAAAACACGCATTTTCAAACAAACGGGTTGAGTTAATTTTCTATTTTCTTTTAAACAGTAGGTTGAATTAAATCATGGTTATTAATTGAACATTAGTTATATTTTTTTTTTTAACAATTTCAAAGGAGTTTTGTGGACCACTTCCTTTACCTTCTTTCATTTTGGAGTTTACTCTTTTTGTAAATTTTATTTCTTTCCACTCCCTAATCCAAATCATACCTTCTTTTATTTGTTTTCACTCCCTAATCCAAATCATATATTAAAGCTAACTCCTTTGTGACATGTATGCCCTTAGACTTTTGTGCAAAAAATTGAGTACTTAGCTGTATCATACTTAGTACTTAGGTACATAATAAAAAATACTTAAAAAATTAATAGATAGTACATAGGTCCAACATGCTTCCGTAAAATTAAAATTCCTCAATAATTTCGTACATCTCTTTGACCAAAATAGCCCCGAGTGAGATGGGTTGCGATGCCACCAGTCGAAAAATTATCGCCACTAGTTCGTTTCATAGACGGTATCACTGTCTAACTTCTATTCTTAGAAGTTGAACTACAAGTTATCCGACTCCTTCATCAACTATTCAACACAACATTGGTTCGTTTCCTACTCTAGGCGTACGATATACTTAATTTATAGAGATAATTTAATATGATGTTAAGCACACATGTTGAACCAGAAACCTTTGTTTTATTAAGAACTTAAAATCAAATTCATTACATTAGTAATATCCCTTTGTGAGGAGATAATATTTTATCCTCTCATAAAGAAGACTCGTTCTCGAAAACACATAAACTCACTATTACAAACAATTATTACAATACATGTTCTCTCTTTTTTCTTTCACTCAAACTCTAATATTATTATGAGAAGATAGAAGTGAATGCTCGATGTCCTCTACTTCCTCAAACGCTCGGCATTTATAGACTTGAATTCGGATTTCAAATTCAGACTCTAAAGCTTGTTGATAAAATATGGGTCTTTATTTACATCTTTTTCCTCTATTATTGTGAGTTGGTGGTCCTTTATCTTAGCGTCCACTGACTCCTTTCGTTGCTGGTCTCTTATGACCCAGCCCTCTCATTTTTGTCGAGAATCTCTTCACATGTTATTTTTGTGTGATCCCCGTGATTTCTGAAACCAGCTGGTCTTTTGTCCTTTCCAACTGTATTCTCTTGTCGGTCCAGTTTGGGTCGAAAGCCTTTTCCAAACTCGGGTTCCTTCTGATCTGGGCATGCCTGACAGATTCGGTCAATCCACCGTCCGACATGCGCCATGTTGCAAGATTTTTGGTAGGTTTCTTTACTTACCAGAATCTTATTTTCCTAGAGGACTCTACTCTTTGTTTCCAAAAGAGTTTCTGCAAAGCCTGTAGTAGCTCCTGTCATGGAATTCAGGAGGAATGATCCATTCGCCGATTTCTGAAAGAACTTAAACGGGTACTTCATTTTATCCATTTCAGTTAGACAAACCCATAGTCCCCATGCTCGTCATGTAGAAGCATCGTATTATGAAATTTCTCCTACTATCACTAGTTCGTCCTCCGGTGAGGCAACCTTAATATATCTCACGGCGTCCCCATCCGTCCCTCTAAGCTTGATGAAATGAAAAGCTTTGTTGAAGCCCCTCTTTGCTGGTTTAGGTGCTGCACTGATAAAATACAGCTCCAAGATGTCATGGAATTCAGAAGGAATTTGAAGGCACTCTGTTCATCATAAACCAATTATTGGGGGAGGGAAAACAGAAATCATACTCAGCACATATAATAATTCTCAAAATTAATTAAAATAATTGTGGCGAAGGAATTAAGGGGACTTACTCATTATTGCAGTCGATGAATTTGCAGATGAATGATGGTATGCTGTGAATTTTTACAGAAGTTCGTGAGAGGGAGTTTTTGCAGAAAAATGGTATTTTTGCTTATTTGTTTGATAAAATGACAACAAATGGAAATGAAGGGGTATATTTGGTGTTGGGCGGCGTGAGAAGCCGAAAGGACAAAAAGGGTTTGGAAAGGCGGAAAGTTGGTAGGGTTTTTATTTTGGGCCTTTCATTTTTGGGCCCATCGGATTATATATATTACGAGGATACGGGGAAGTGACACGTGCCCGACATGGTACCAGAATGCATTTAATGATATTAATGCGGATGTGATGGCCAGAGGTGGCGTGTTTTAGATTTCTTAAAAATGCATGATTACATTCTTGTGGGTTATTGCGTAGAGCTTATGACTTTAGGTCGGCAATAGATGTTTCTTGTGAAAGATAGGTTAAATAATGTCTAGGTCGGTAAGCATACATCTTGGAGGGGATTTATAAGCGAACTCTTCTTCTGGAAGTTGCAATCCTTCTGGCGGTGAGCGAGCTGGTGTGAGGGTAGAGACCTCTCGTATGGAAGTGGCGAGCTCTTATATGAGATTGTGGTGGGCTAATATGATGGTATATGGTTTTCGGTCGACATATCCATTACTTTTGCTATATTCTACTTGATTTCGTACCTCAATCAACCAAAATATGGGGGACTAGTTGATACGACATCAAATATTCACGTCGGCTATATGCAGGTATTTATGGTAATTAGGGTAAGCGACCTCATTTCTCGGAAGGAGCATTCTAACTGAGAATTGGGCGAGCTGTGCTAAGGAACTGCGACCTGAAGTATGAGAGTAGTTAGCTCTTGTACAGGGTAGCGGACTCTTATGGTGTGAGTCTCATTATACCATCTCGATACCAAGTCGTATCTCGGCATTGAGTGTTGGGCTTTATGATTTTTGCCCTTAACAGGCTAATATGGGTTGTTTTGTAGGATCCCGGTGGACTATATCATAGAAAGAATTACAGGCTCAGGCCTATTCTGATAATTTAACGAGAGATCTATTATATATGAGAACTTAGTATACAAGAGAAATCTTAATTATAAGTCGGTTGTGATATTTATGGTATTATAGTAGGAGAAGGGAACCTTAACTTGGTAAACACTTCTCTTACCTATATAAAGAGGGACTCAGGCCTCTTTCTTTACACTAAGTTTGATTTGATTTTGCGCACTATTGAACTCTCGAATCTCTCGCTAACTTAAGTATCGGAGGACATACGTCAGGGCCGTCCACCGCCTTGGCTTAGATTTTATTTTGCAGTATCGAACAGGTCGCCATGAGACTCTTGGAGACCAATCAAGTCGCTTTGATGTTAATTGAAACTATTTAGGTCGTTGGTTTCGTATTTCAGGTCAGTACCCCATATTCTTGAAATACCAATTTTTTTGGTCGTATCAATATTAAATTTCGTACTAGCACTAATTTATATAGTGATTAGGACTTGGTTAACGCGTGAGTAACCTTTGCTCATCAATTCATCCGTCAAAATAATTGTTTGATATTACTTATCCCAAAATTACTTTTAGAATACGACAAAGTAGTTTGCAATAAATTGCTCCCAAAATTACTCCTTAACAAATTATTAATGTCAATTAACAGGCTGCTTGATATGTAAAAATAAATAAATAAATAAATAAATAATGTATGTAATTTCCACGGGGTCCGACTAAATTTTGAATTTGATTTTGAAAAAACAAATCAGAAGAAGAAGTGATTGCATCTAGATTTTGAATTTAATAAATTTGTCAATGCTGTTTGTTTCAGCAACCAGCAACTTTTTAGAGGAAAATAACATGAAAAGAAAGAAAGAAAGAAAAAGCTGTAAAGGCCATGGCCTCAATGGTTGCATAATTGAAATAAATAACAAGGTATAACGTCACACAAATGAATCTTTGACCACAACTTTTTGAAACCAGCTTTTTCAATAATCAAGTCTTTTTGTTAATCAGAAATTGTTGCCAATTGTATCATTAATTTATGAGTGTGTATAATTGTGTAAATCGTTAGACTTAACGCCATAGTTTTTGAAACACGTTACTCATTTTAATTACACTAGACAATACAAAAGTTCTTAAACTAACAATACAAATATAAGGATTCGAATTTAAACCCCTAATTTCAAAAATCCATTCTACTCCGATAAACCAACGAGGGCTCCAATCATATATCTTCGTTCTATTGTAGACAACTAAGTTTGTTGTAAAGTTAATTTCCATCGAGAATAATGACATTTGGTCAATGAACTAATAATAGACCCTGTTGGAGGAAAAAGGTTGCTCTTAAAAAAGTTTTGGACTTTTAATTTTTGTTTTTTCTGGGCAAAGAAAGGGGCAATCAATTTTATACTTCGATTGGGATTAGCTTTTGGTTGCTTCAATGGAAAGAAGAACGAGTGAGGATGAATATTTGTAAAAGTTTGTGATGATAAAAAGAGGTTGAAGGATTTTAGTAGTGCACGTGTGCGTTTTGTGGGATTTTATTTATTTATTTACTAGTTTGATGTTACATGGATTTTGAAAAATGCATTACCATTTTAATAAATCTCCCTTATATATTTATTTACTAGTTTGATGATACATGGATTTTGAAAAATGCATTACCATTTTAATAAATCTCGCTTTTATATTAATGTAAAACTCTACTAATTTATGTGTTTGTTTCATATGATTCATTTTACAAATAAAAAAATTCTGATACTTCGTTTGGTTATGTGTCAATGTAAAACTCTACTAATTTATGTGTTTGTTTCATATGATTCATTTTACAAATAAAAGAATTCTGATACTTCGTTTGCTTATGTGTCACCCGAGCCTAATATTTACATAATTTAATGCTTATCTTTTTATTGTTTTTTTACCTAACTTGATACTTTTATTATATTTTTACTTATACAGTACTTTTCTTTGATTTTCATAATATAAAAATAGAAATAAATCATATATAATTAGTAGATAAGATCTAAATTAGTTATTTTAATTAAAAGACAAACTACATATGAAATAATTTTAATTACAAAAAAGCTTTATTATGAAAATAATTAAATAAGTTTTATTAATAATAGAATTTAAAATTATTTATTTTTGGAGTTTTAAATATTCTATATAGGTAAAATATGAGTTATTTACAATAATCTAAGTATGTAACTAAATATTAGTAATGTATTCAATCTATATATAAAAATATTAAATTATATACTAATAATTAATTACTTTGTCTTCAGCTTTCATCCGGTCAAATCAAATGACACGAGTTGAGAGTATGACATTTTTTGAATATCTCAAAGTATGTAACTAATAATTATTAACGAGTTTATTTTAAACATTAATATATAAAATAATTTAATAATAATACTTAATAAAATAGATATTAGACACGGGTTTAAATGTGACGCATTTTGAACTTTCGTAACTATGTAACTTATATTATTAATGAATTTAATTTAACCATCAAATACGAAATTATTTAATATTTATAATAATTAAATATAGATTAGACATTTACAAGGCACGGGTTGAGAATACATTATTTTAATTTTTTTTATTTTAAATTTAGAATTCAGTAATTATCACAAATATTTTTATATTTATCTTTTGGTAAGTCCCGTGTAATACACGGGTGTTAAACAAGTATATATTAATACAAAATCCTCTTAATATATGTGTATACTTCGTATACTTGGCTTGGATAATAAAAAAATTTGGTGCTTCAGTTGCTTATGTGTCATCCGAGCCTAATATATACATAATTTAGTATTTTCCTTTTATTGTATCTTGCCTAATTTAATATTTTCTTTTTATTATATTTATCATAACTTAATAGTTTTATTTTATTATATCTTGTCTAGTTCAATAATTTTCTTTTATACTCCTAATATAAAAATATAAATAAGTCATATATAATTAGTAGTAAAAAATCTAAATTAATTATTTTAATTAAAAGACAACTTACATATGAAATAATTCTAATTACAAAATAAACTTATTTATGAAAATAATTAAATAAATTGTATAAATAATAAAAGTTGCAATAATTTATTTTTGAAATTTTAAATATTCTGTATAGGTAAATTATGAAATATTTGCAATAATTGGAGTATGTAACTTAATATTAGTAATGAATTCAATCTAAATATAAAAAAATAAAATTATATAATAAAAGAATGGCATAATGCGAGAAGGCTTGAGAGTATGACACATCTTGAATTTTGTAAAGTATGTAACTATAATTATTAATAAAGTTAATCTAAATATAAAAATATAAAATGAGTTAATAATAATTAATTAACATAGGTTAGAGACGCATTGAAAATGTGACGTTTTTTGAATTTTTATTAGTATGTCAATATTATTATTAACGAGTTTAATCTAAATATTAAAATATAATATTAATTAATAATTATAATAATTAATAAATTGAACAGGGCACAGGTTGAGAACACATCTTTTCAATTTTTTATTTTACATCTAAAACTTTGTAATTTTCAAAAGTATTTTTTATATTTAGCTTTTTTATAAATCTCGTGTAATACACGGGTGTTAAACTAGTAATTATTATTGATATAAATGATATAGTTCTCGTCATACAAAATAGTATTCAATCATCTCCTACTTTTTAACTCTCGATATTTGATATAAATTGACTCACAAATTACATGAGAATTATAAATTGACACTTTTTATAACTTTTGATAATTACAACAATAAAAAAATATATAAAAGTACGGGTAATTCAAAAAGAATACAAATGTCTTATTTTCAACTTGTGTCGTAACATATTGTGTTGTAAATTATATTTAATCAATTTAATGGCACAGAAAAAATTCGTGTTAACAAATTGTATAGGCTCGATCTACGTGTCGTGTAGATAATCGTAGCATTTTGAATTTCTCAAATTCAATTATTGGTGAGTGAGAAATAATGCTTTGAAATTGAATGGTTGCTTAAGTGCTTTATTGTTTATCCCACATTGAATGTTAATCAATGTGGAAGGGAGTTTAATAATGATTACATTTCATTAGTGGACATCAAGTGGGCCAGTGGGTGTTGTGGACTTTGTGTGAACAAAGCTCGCGCGGGCTCTTGGACTTGGGTTCGCCCGTCCGCCTTCGGCCAAGCCGATGGCGGAGCCGAGCCCGAGCTCGGCCTGGGACTTGGGACTTGGGCAATTGGCTGGTCCGTTTGGGATGGTCCGTGGGGGTGGTCTGGTTCAACCCTGGCTAACCTTTTAGCCACGTGCGTTTTTTGGCTCTTGAACTATCTGTGTACGTTTTCAAACGTACACTCCTAAAACTCCTGACCGTTCAGGTCAAACGTCATGCAACTTAATGCATGGACGTTACTTTGACCATTCTCCTGGCTGCCTTTTGCATGTATACGCTGTACTTGTCCCGGTTCATGATGTCAGGTGCCAGGTACCTTTGAACGTCTTAATGATTCCTTTAAGGACGTCATTAAGCTGGCTGCTGCTGGAACCCCTATAAAAGGGTGAGAAGTCCCTGCATTTCTACACACGAAAAATCACCTTAAATAAAAGAACTCTTAGCATTCTGCACTCATATTATTATGCATTTTCTTTTCTTATCGAAGTTCAGTCCAATTTCTGCCAGTTCGCCGGAACTCTTGTATTAACAGTGTTGTTATACCAGAGACGTTAGTCATTTTATCTTTGGTGACGAATTGCCTAAACCGAAGAGCACTACCGGGGCAATTTCATCTTGCGGAAAGAGATTTTCTCGACTCGACTATATTATTTTATTTTCCGTTCTTTTTACCAATTTTGTGAATTACATATATTTCCAGTTTGTACTCGTTGTATTTTCCAACAATCGCAAGACGAAAATTTGTTTGTATTTTGTAATTTACTGTTTTATATCTCTACTGGAAAAGAATGTCGACCTCCAGCACTTCGATCAGTTTGACCGCTCCTATTATTACCTCCACTATTTCGACGACGACCACTGCCCCTGCAGTAACGAACACCACGACGATTGGCGCCTCTAAGCCAAACATGAACATGAGTCATGCTGATTTCCTTCTTAATCAAGGAACCTTCGACACCCTCCTTGAGACACTGTCTAGGCGCATCTCGGCAAACAACCTGAACTCAGGTACAGCTTTGGCTGCTTGATCGTTCCCTTATGGGATGGGGACTTCGGTCCAAACTTTGCCAGCTTCGGCTGTGAACCATCTTACTGGGATGACGGAAACTTCGGTTCAAGTACGTTTTCTGGATCATTCCCTTATGGGATGGGGACTTCAGTCCAAAATGTGTCAACTCCGACTGTGATCCATCCTACTGGGATGACGGGAACTTCGGTTCCAAGCATGTTCGCAACGGCTCCACCAACGGACTCTTTTGTTATCCATTCAACGGGTATGATGGGGAAATTTGTTCCTACTATGACCGCTCCGGTGCACTCCTCATGGATTATGCCTGCCGCGGAGAAGCCTCCAAAATTCAATGGTGACGGCTTCAAGAGGTGGCAACGAAAGATGTTGTTCTACCTTACGATACTTGGCTTTGCTAACTTCGTGAAGGAAGATGAACCACCCACTCCGGACATGTCCGAGAGCAACTTCAGTGTTCGTGCCGCCTATGACAATTGGCACAACAGTGACTATCTGTGCAAAGGCTTTCTCTTAAGTAGCCTGGAAGATAGCCTGAGTAACGTGTACTCGGTGTAAAGACCTCCAAGAAGATCTGGGAGGCACTTGAGAATAAGTACAGCTCCGACGAGGCTGGAAATAGGACATTTGTAGTCACGAATTTCATGGACAACAAGATGGTTGATTCTCGCCCGGTTATGGAACAAGTTCAAAAATTCCAAATGCTGGTGAATGACGTCCACACCGAGGGGGTGGTACTTCTGATGCTTTTATGGCTTCTACCATGATTGATAAACTTCCTCCAAATTGGAAAGACTTCAAGACATATCTCAAGCACAAGCGAAAGGCGATGTCTCTTGAAGATGTTATCAGGAAGGTACGAATTAAGTCTGAAGTTCGAGTTCAGTACCAAAATTCGAAAGGTTCGTTCGAACCCAGAGTGAATCTACTTGAATAAGGAGACAACTCAAAGAAGAGGCCGCGTCCTGGCAACGCAAAGCCGAAAGCTCCTTCTTCTCAGAAGTTCGGTGGCAACTGCTACAATTGTGGAAAACCTGGACACAGGTCTAAGGACTGTCGCAAGCCAAAGCTGAAGAAGGCCAAGCCGAGTGCTCACTTAGCCGAGAGAGAGCTAACTAGTGATGATCTTATTGCGGTTATCACTGAGGAAGCTAATATGGTCGAGAACCGTGGTCAATGGTTCATCGACACTGTTGTAACCGCCCATGTGTGTGCAGACCAGAGCTAGTTCTCCAAATACCATCCCTGTGAGGGAAGGAAGTTGAACATGGGGAACCAAGCTTCTTCGCAAATTGCAGGCGTTGGTTCGGTTGTCCTCAAAGTGACCTTCGGTAAGGAGATCACTCTGAGTGAGGTGCTGCATGTTCTGGACATCCGGAAGAATTTAGTCTCTGGTTCAATACTAGTTAGTCGTGGTTTTAAACTTGTATTTGAGGCTAATAAATTTGTTTTTTCTAAATTTGGAACACCTCTGAGTAAGGGTTACCTTACAGATGGACTGTTCAAACTCAATGTAATGGCTATACGCCCAAAACCTATCATTAATAAAATTTCTTCTGATTCCTCTTACTTGAKTGAGTGCTCTAATTTATGGCATTGTATATTAGGCCACGTTAATCTAAATGTAATAAAATGATTGTCAAATCTCAATTTTCTTAAAGTAAATGAATTTGTTAATAAAAGTAAGTGTGAAATTTGTGCAGAAGCAAAAATGACAAAGTTACCATTTAAATCGGTAGAGAGGAGCACGACACCTCTAGAATTAGTTTACACGGATGTATGTGATTTGAAATTTGTGCAAACAAGAGGTGGCAAAAAGTATTTTATTACTTTTATTGACGATTGCACAAGGTATTGTTACCTTTATCTTTTGAGAGGTAAAGATGAGGCTATTGAAGCTTTTAAGAACTTCAAGAGTGAAGCCGAAAATCAACTTAACTGCAAAATCAAATCTATTCGAAGTGATAGAGGAGGGGAATACGTAGCTCCATTTGAGGAGTTGTGCAACGAAAGTGGCATAATTCATCAAACTACAGCTCCGTATGCACCTCAATCGAACGGCGTTGCAGAACGCAAGAATTATACTTTGAAAGAGATGATGAATGCGTTGTTGATTAGTTCTGGGTTACCTCAGAACATGTGGGGGGAAGCTGTTTTAACGACAAACTATATCGTTAATAAAATTCCACTTAAAAGTAGGGACGAAACTCCCTATGAGTTTTGGAAAGGAGGGAAACCTTCTTATAAATACCTCAAAGTGTGGGGGTGTTTAGCGAAGGTAGAAGTGCCTTTACCGAAGCAAGTAACAATCGGACCCAAAATGGTTGTTTGTATTTTTATTGGTTATGCACTAAATAGTAGCGCCTATCGATTTATCATTCATAGGTCAGATGTTCCGGACATGAATGTCGAAACTACCATTGAGTCAAGGAATGCGATATTTTATTGAAGATATCTATCCTTGAAAGAATAAAGATGCTTCGAGTTCAAACACTGGTAATGCTGAAGGAACTACAAGTCAAGAACTTGTGGGGGGTGAACCTAAGTCTCGTAAATGACCTGGTTCAGAACTTGAAGCTCTAACTCCTAGACGGAGCACCGAGCTAAAGTTTCTAAGGATTTCGGTCCTGACTATGTGGTTTTTCTCTTGGATGAAGAACCAAATTCATTGAAAGAATCTTTCTCACGGACTGATAGTTCATTTTGG
Organism: Phtheirospermum japonicum; assembly: GCA_014905375.1. Lineage (NCBI taxonomy): Eukaryota > Viridiplantae > Streptophyta > Magnoliopsida > Lamiales > Orobanchaceae > Phtheirospermum > Phtheirospermum japonicum. The sequence continues at coordinate 1,544,581 of BMAC01000070.1, forward strand.
AAGGAAGCCAGAGCAAGATCGATTCGATCATGCAGAACCAATACGTGGATTCTAACTGATTTACCTGAAGGTTGTAAACCTTTAGGGAGTAAATGGATTCTGAAATGAAAATTCAGAGCTGATGGATCAATCGATAAGTATAAAGCCGTTTGGTTGTGAAAGGATTTCTCTAGAAGGAGGGATATGATTTCTTTGATACATATTCTCTTGTGACGAGAATTACCTCTATCTGGGTGCTTCTAGCGATTGCTGCTTTACAAAATCTTGAGATTCACCAAATGGATGTTAAAATAGCTTTTCTAAATGGCAATTTAGAAGAGGAAATCTATATGGAACAACCTGAAGGTTTTGTAAAACCTGGACAAGAAATAAAGGTGTGCAAACTGGTTAAGTCTTTAAATAGCTTGAAACAAGCACCTTTACAATGACACTTGAAATTTGACGAAGTGATGATGTCAAATGGGTTCAAAATAAACGAGTGCGACAAGTGTGTCTACATTAAGAATACTATTGACATATTTGTTATAGTATGTCTTTATGTAAATGATATGTTAATCATGGGTAGCAACCTACAAGTGATTAACGAGACGAAACTCATGCTAAAAAGGAAATTTACATGAAGGATCTGGGAGTTGCTGACACAATTCTTGTCATAAGAATCATAAGAACTCCATATGGAATTGTCTTATCACAATCTCATTACATTGAGAAAGTGATCAAGAAATTCAATGCACACGATAGTCTTCCAGCAAAGACACCTATGGAACTCGATGTTCACTTAAGTAAGAATAGAGGTGACCCTGTTTCTCAGAAGGAATATGCTAGGATCATTGGATGTCTGATGTACATCTCTAACTATACAAGACCTGATCTAGCTTGCTCGGTAAACAAAATGAGTCGATATACAAGCAATCCAAGTGGAGAACACTGGAAAGCGCTTGTGAGAATTTTGAAAAACTTAAAGTTTACTCTAAACTTTGGACTACACTATGGTAGATACTCCAGGATACTTGAAGGTTACTGTGATGCAAACTGGATATCCGACTCGAAGAACTCACTATCAACAAGTGGGTATGTGTTTGTAATAGGGGGAGGAGCTATTTCATGGAGATCCACTAAACAGGCATGTATAGCCCGATCCACCATGCAATCTAAGTTTATCGCTTTGGACAAAGCAGGTGAAGAAGCAGAATGGCTTCATAATTTTTTGGAAGATATTCCATGTTGGGAGAAACCCGTGCCGCCAGTTATGCTTCACTGCGATAGTCAAGCTGCTATTGAAAGGGCAAGAAGTGGTTTGTATAACAGAAAGTCTCGATATATTCGCCGGAGACATAACACCGTAAGACATTTTTTATCGAGTGGGATTATCTCAGTTGACTACATAAGGTCTATAGATAATCTAGCGGATCCATTCACTAAAAACATAGCTCGAGATCAGATGTATAAGTTGCTTGAAGGAATGGGAGTGAAATTCACATATTAAAGATGATTGTAGTGGAAACCCAACCATGATGAGTGGAGATCCCACAAACTTGATTCAATGGGAAAACTAAACTATAAAAGTCTGGGTAAGTAAAACTTTACGACCCTATTTCTTAACGGCAAAAGTAAAGTTTTTAATCTGTCATGTGGTGAGGATAAATCTCTGATTTTTAATGATTCTTATGCAGGTCTTTGACTTGAGTACGACACAATACTCATTTAAGAATCACCTATGTAAGCGAGAAGTGAGGGCCGCTTCTACTGAATGCTTATGAATCCAAAGAAGTTGTCCATGGCCAGAAACGGACACAAACGTGAGAACGGAAGAATTTTGAGACCTTAGTGGGTTGTTACTATTGTCTAGTATACACAAAGGGGAATAGTTCAAGAATTATGTTCACTAATCCGCCGGTATGCTCGGTAGTATTAACTGAGGAGGGTTGAAGGCCACAAGCCACCTATCCCTATTCTCTATTGTCTCTTAAGGACTAAGCTACGTATTTGCATACTTTATTTTGTTTTTGGATTTTCTCACTCATGTGGGGGATTTTTGTAAATTGTATTTAATCCATTTAATGGTGCAGCAAAAATTCGTGTTAACGAATTGTATAGGCTCGATCTACGTGTCGTGTAGATAATCGTAGCATTTTTGAATTTCTCAAATCTAATTATTGGTGAGTGAGAAATAATGCTTTGAAATTGAATGGTTGCTTAAGTGCTTTATTGTTTATCCCACACTGAATGTTAATCAATGTGGAAGGGAGTTTAAAAATGATTACATTTCATTAGTGGACATCAAGTGGACCAGTGGGTGTTATGGACTTTGTGTGAACAAAGCTCACGCGGGCTCTTGGACTTGGGTTCGCCCGTCCGCCTTCGGCGGAGCCGAGCGGATCCGAGCCCGAGCCTGGACCCGGGCCTTGGGCCTGGGACTTGGGACTTGGCCAATTGGCTGGTCCGTTTGGGATGGTCTGTGGGGGTGGTCTGGTTCAACCCTGGCTAACCTTTTAGCCACGTGCGTTTTTTGGCCCCTGAACTATCTGTATACATTTTCAAACGTACACTCCTAAAACTCCTGACCGTTCAGGTCAAAAGTCATGCAATTTAATTCATGGACATTACTTTGACCATTCTCCTGGCTGCCTTTTGCATGTATACGCTGTACTCTTCCAGGTTCATGCTGTCAGGTGCCAGGTACCTTTGAACGTCTTAATGATGCCTTTAAGGACGTCATTAAGCTGGCTGCTGCTGGAACCCCTATAAAAGGATGAGAAGTCCTGCATTTCTACACACGAAAAATACCTGAAATAAAAGAACTCTTAGCATTCTGCACTCATGTCATTCTACATTTTCTTTTCTTATCGAAGTTCAGTCCAATTTCTTCCAGTTCGCCGGAGCTCTTGTATTAACGGTGTTATTATACCAAAGACGCTAGTCATTTTATCTTTGGGGACGAATTGCCTAAATCGAAGAGTACTACCGGGGCAATTTCGTCTTGCGGAAAGAGATTTTCTCGACTCGACTATATTATTTTATTTTCCGTTCTTTTTTCCAGTTTTATGAATTATATATATTCCCAGTTTGTGCTCGTTGTATTTTCCAACATATTGGTGCCCTACAAATATAAATATTTGAAAACAAAAATACTAATTATTGGTGATATTAAATCATAAATATTCAACCAATTTTCCGAACTAATATCATTATCATTATAAGATATAATACCAATTGTCTACTATTGAACATGAGATCAATATCGGGGTATCCCTTACCAAATGAAATTTATTTAAGATTATTTTGTTAGTAATTTCTAAGTAAATATTAAGATTATATTGTAATTTTTCTAGATTATAAATTTTCGTAACTTACTTATATTATTTGAAATACTTAAAATGATTTTATTGAACTTCTTACAAACAGTCCACTAATAAACATATAAAAACCTCACAAAGTATAAATTAGTAAAAATAAATAAATAAAGTTATAAATTAGTAAAAATAAATAAATAAAATTATAAATAAGTTATTAGAAATTATATAGAAAAATAAATTAAAAAATACTTAAAATACTATTGAAATATATAAATTCAAATAGATAAAATATATGAATTTATAATTAAATTACAAAAACTTATTCAAAAGATGTGAAGATTAAGAAACTACCAAAAATATAAAACATATAAAATAAAGGAATTTTACTTTTTGCCCTCCTGAAGTATCACGAAATTTTGACTTTACCTCCTAAATTATTTTTTTTATTAAGTTGCCTCCTGATGTTTGCGTTTTTTTAGTTTGCCTCCTGAAGTACAATTCAGAACAAAAGGTTATCGATCGCCGTTCACGTGATTTACACGCGAGGGCAAAAGCTTTCAGTTATATCTCTTTTCAGATATTTTTTTTGCCTCCTCAACTATCTCATTTTTTTTTTACTTTGCCTCCTAAAGTATTTTTCTACCAAGTTTCCTTCTCAAGTATGAGTTTTTTTTTTTTTAATTGCCTCCTCAGGAGAGTTTTCGGAACAAAAAAAGAAAGTCAAATACTGATGGAATTTACCTAATGAATGATACCCTAGGTAATAATAATAATATACTACTACTACTACTGACAATAATAATAATAATAATAATAATAATAATAATAATAATAATAATAATAATAATAATAATTGTTATTATTATTATTATTATATAGTTTATGAATATAATTTATAAATTTAACGAATATATCAAATAAATATAAATATATAATACAAAAAAATTTTTGCAATAACAATAATAAATTTTGGAACTTTTTCTCATTTCTTATTTTTTTGTTAAAATATGATATTACTTGTAATATATATACTGTTGATATATCTTGAATCTCTTCGGCTTGTTAAGCCCAATTTGGTGTATTCTATCAATACTATATATATGGTCTTTGAGATCAGAAATATGTAACCCTACTCAGTTAATAAAATTCGTTCTTCTCTCTACCCGTGGACGTAGCCAATTTGGTGAACCGCGTAAATCTGTGTCTTCTTTACGTTTTCTATTTATTAACTCTATGATCCTATTCATTCATAACAAACTGGTATCAAGAGCCTGGTCGTTTCGATCAGGGTATTTCCGCACCGTTAGGGTTTCTTTTTTGCCGACCGAGAATGTCTGCGTTCAACATAAAGGTTTACAAATGCACTGGGAGAAATAGTTTTGATTTATGGCAGATCAAGATGCGATCTCTGCTGAAGCAGCAGGGTCTGTGGGAGCCACTATCAGGAAAACCTAAATCTAAGGATGTAGATGAAGAAGATTGGAATACACGAGAAGAAAAGGCCCACTCGACTATCATGCTATGTCTGTCTAACGATATCATCATCGAGGTTGCTGATCAGGAAACTACCGCTGCTCTCTGGTTGAAGTTAGAGAGTCTCTACATGACGAAGTCTCTAACCACAAGTTGCTCTTGAAGTAATGTTTGTTCCGTTTACGCATGCAGGAAGGTACTCCCCTTCATAATCATCTAGACAAATTAAATAAAATTTTACTAGATTTGCGTAATATTGATGTTAAAGTAGAAGACGAGGACGTTGCTTTAATTTTGTTAGTATCTTTGCCTGAATCATATGAAAATTTTGTTGAATCATTTATTACAGGGAAAGATACTTTGTCTCTGGAAGATGTTCGACCTGCCCTCCACAACAGAGAAGACCGTCAACAGGAAACTGGCTCTGCTACAAAAAATCAAGCATCAGGGCTGTTTGTCACAGGTAAAGAAGAATGGAGATTTGGGAAGAAAACTGGGAAGCCAAGTCAGAAAGGTTCAATAGGTCCTAAACCTGAAGACATCTGCAATTACTGTAAAGAACCAGGGCACTGGAAGAATGATTGTCCTAAGAAGAAGAGGAAGCGGGAGAAGAAAGGGGTGTCGGCGGTTCTGCAGCTGTGGCAGAAACAGATACGAATTCTGAAGAAGATCTGGCTTTGGTTGCAGCTGGACAATCACATGGTAATGATGTGTGGGTTCTTGATTCTGGGGCATCGTACCATATTTGTTCTAACATGGAGTTCTTCTCGACTTAAGAGCAGATAGATGGAGGAAATATTTCCATGGCAAACAGTGTTGTCTGCAAAGTGGTTGGAATTGGCTCAGTCAGGATACGGACAAATGATGGGGTATTCTGTACCTTGAATGTAGTCAAGCATGTTCCACAGATGATGAAGAATCTGATATCATTGAGTCTTCTTGACAGCAAGGGTTTCAGTTTCAAAGGTGAAGGTTGAGTTATGCATGTCTGTCAAGGTTCAAAGGTGGTCCTAACAGTCCTGAAACGTGGTACCTTATATTATCTGCAAGGTTCCACTGTGACAGGTTATGCTAATGTTGCATCATCTGAGGTTCAGACCACAAATATGACCAGGTTGTGGCATATGAGGCTCGGTCATATGGGAGAAAGAGGGATGCAGATTTTGTCAAAGCGGGATCTTCTTTCTGGGCATAAAGTGCAGAGTCTTGAATTCTGCGAGCATTGTGTGTTTGGGAAGCTTCATCGCAGCAAGTTCCCAAAGAAGGCCATTCATCAGACCAATGGGACTCTTGACTACATTAATATGGATTGTTGGGTTCCGTCACGTGTTGAGTCTATTGGAGGCCACAAATATTTTGTGTCTATGATTGATGAATACTCAAGGATGACTTGGGTAATTATGATGAAGAACAAAAGTGAAGCGTTCAAGAGATTTAAGCACTGGAAGGTGTTGGTAGAAAATCAGACTGGGAAGAAAATCAAGCGACTGTGAACTGATAATGACCTGAAATTCTGTTCGTCTGATTTCAACGAGTTCGGCAAGGATGCAGGGATTGCTCGACACCACACCATTCGACACACACCGCAGCAGAATGGTGTGGCAGAGCGCATGAATCAGATATTGCTGGAGATAGCGGGATGCATGCTCTCAAATGTTGTTTTGGCTAGAAAGTTCTGGGCAGAAGCAGTAAACACGGCGTGCTATCTGATCAACCGTGGTCCTCACACTAGCATTGATTGAAAGACACCTTACGAGGTATGGTCCAATAAACCTGCAGATTATTCGTTGTTGAAGGTTTTGGGGTGTACTGTTTACTATCATGTTAGTGAGGGTAAATTAGAGCCAAGAGCTAAGAAGGGTATATTTTTTGGTTTCGGGGATGGAGTTAAGGGATATAGAATCTGGTCACCTTCAGAAAATAGAGTTATATTCTGCAGGAACGTGGTTTTTGATGAGAATTCTATGCTTAACACCGATGTGAAGACCATTGGTGCAGAAAAATGTAGTAGTGTTGATAAACAGGTGAAGCTGCAAGTCACTCTCGATGAGAGTAAATCACAACTCCAAGGTGGAGAAGATCAACATACTACTGCTAAAAGTACAAGTTCAGATGTTCATCCAGAAGCTCTCCAGACAAGAATTGCTATTGATAGAGCTAGGAGAACAGGCGTGAAGCCTCCTGTGTGGTACGGTATTAATTATACGGTGACTTATGCATTACAAGTCGCTAACGAGGTAGAAGAGGAAGAACCATCTGTAGGTGAATCATTCACATACAGAGAGGCTGTTTTAGGTAGTGAGTCGACTCAATGGCTCACTGCAATGAGAGAAGAGATGGGATCACTTGACAAGAATCTGACTTGGGAGCTGGTCAAACGGCCAAGAGGAGAAAGATTGTTACTTGCAAATGGATATTCAAGAAGAAGGAAGAAACCACATCTGGTGAGTGTGTGAGATACAAGACTCGACTAGTTGCAATAGGGTTCACACAGAAGGAGGGGGTTGACTATAATGAGATATTCTCACCAGTGGTCAGACACACTTCCATTAAAGTATTACTAGCAATGGTTTCACAACAGGATTTAGAACTTGATCAACTGGATGTGAAAACAGCTTTTCTACATGGAATGCTTGAAGACGATATCTACATGACTCAACCAGAGGGGTTCCAGGTTCCGGGGAAGGGAGATTATGTTTACAAGTTGAAGAGGTCCTTATATGGGCTAAAGCAGTCTCCAAGGCAGTGGTATAAGAGGTTTGACAGTTACATGATCTAGTTGGGATACAAAAGGAGTCCACATGATTGTTGTGTGTATCAAAACAAAGCAGATGATGGTTCCATGATCTATCTCGCTCTGTATGTGGATGATATGCTAATAGCTGCAAAGTCCAAGTCAGATATTCAGAAGCTGAAGGATCTGCTCAGTGCTGGGTTTGATATGAAGGATTTGGGTGTTGTCAAGAAAATTCTGAGCATGGAGATACATAGGGAAAGAGAAAAAAAAGAAGCTCTTAGTGTCACATAAGAGTTACATTGAGAAGATCTTGTCTAGATTTGGCATGTCTACCGCCAAGCTTATTGATACCCCAAGTGCTACAAATATTCATTTATCCACTGATTATACACCGATGTCTGTAGCCGAGTAGGAATACATGTCTCGAGTCCCATACTTTAATGCAGTAGGGAGTTTGATGTATGCTATGATCTGCACTAGACCCGATCTTGCACATGCTGTGAGTGTTGTCACTAGGTTCATGGACGACCTAGAAAGGATCATTGGCAAGCTGTGAAGAGGATTCCTCGTTATCTTAAAGGTAAGACTGATGTTGGTCTCTTATATGGAGGTGATGCTCATGGTTCTGTGACTGGTTACTCTGACTCTGACTATGCTGGAGATGTTGATAGTAGAAGATCTATGACTGGTTATGTCTTCACTCTTGGTGGTTCTGTTGTTAGTTGGAAGGCAACTCTACATGCTACAGTTACTCTTTCTACAACTGAAGCAGAATATATGGCACTGACAGAAGCTACTAAAGAGGGAATTTGGCTGAAAGTTCTTCTGGGTGATCTTGGTATACATCATGATCAAGTTATTGTGTTTTGTGACAGTCTTAGTGCAATCTGTTTGACCAAGGATCAGGTCCATCATGAGAGGACCAAACATATTTATGTGAGGTATCATTTTTTGAGTAATGAGCAGAGAATCAAGGTGATGAAAGTAGGTACTACTAATAATCCTGCTGACATGTTCACCAAGTCGATCCCACATAGTAAGTTTCGACATTGTTTGGACTTTCTAAACGTCACAAGTTGCTAGTTGCCCAAGGAGGGCAAATATGAGGCAGAAAGAAGGAGTCTGTTCATTTGGCATTGTAATGATGTATCTGCAAAGGAAGATTCAAGTCAAGGTGGAGATTTGTTGATATGTCTTGAATCTCTCGCTTCGGCGTGTTGTACGGCGTGTTAAGCCCAATTTGGTGTATTCTCTCAATACTATATATATGGTCATTTAGATCAAAAATCTGTAACCCTAATCAGTGAATAAAATCCGTTCTTCTCTCTGCCCGTGCACGTAGCCAATTTGGTGAACCACGTAAATCTGTGTCTTATTTACGTTTTCTGTTTACTGCTCTATAATCCTATTCATTCATAACATATACACATCAAAAAATTTACAAAATTTCATAAGTAGTGACAAACCGCACATTTATTTTGTCATATTAATGTGCATTAACCATCCTCACTCCCCCTATCTAATGGTTTCAATCATCTTTAATGGTGTGCCTAGTGTACTTTTGTGATTAGAAAAATGTCTAATCAAGAATAATGGTCTTTTGAATACAAGCCATCAGAGAGATATTAATAAAAATTAGTAAAAAACAAACAATTAAAACATGATCTTCAGCTACTAACCAGCAACCCAACATTTATGGCCATTAATTAAAGTTTATAAAAAAGGCATTTACAATGATCTTAGTTTCAAAATTCATCTTTCACAAAGGCCGACTGAATAAAACCTTATGTCAAGGTACAATTGCTCATTTTATATTTCTGTAATAGCTAGTTTAGTATAAATGACGCCATGCTCATTTAAACAATGTAGTTAGGGATAAACGTATCATTTACACATATTGCTAACGTATCTAAAGTTATTTGTTTCCTATATATATGGTTCATTTCTTTTAACCTTTGTATGTAGATTTTGTGAACATGGTGCTTACAAGAAGCCAACGTGTGCGTGGTATGTGGCGTGGTCCGTTGTGGCGCAAAGATGATGAGGCAGTTTGCTACGATCTTTTTTTCGAGATTTGCGCTCGAAAAAATTACCTTCACGACGGTGATGTTTTCAATAGTATATGGTCCGAGATTGCCACCGAGTTATCTGAGGCGATACACGGAAGAGGTCGTGAAGTTGAAGATCCATTTGTTGAGAACTCATTTCAAGGCATTTTTATGGTTTAGCCAACTCACTGGTGTACAGTTTGACAGGAGGTCGGGTAACGTGACCGTGAATCTGACCTACTTTACCCACAACGGGCAGGTAAAGAATTTCCCTATCCGTACCACTTTATGAATTTCCTATTTCTTACACGTGTTTGCATGTATGTTTTATTTCTTATTTCTTTCAAAATGTTGAAAATTTTACACACGTGCATCTGATATTATTTGTTTGGGAAACAGTATAAATTCCTTTATTTCTGGATATTTATACAGAACAAGTAGGAGGTAGCTCACCATCATTCTGTTGACAAGTTATAATCTTATACTTTAAAGTTGCTTATTGTTACACTTTGATGATTTCATGATTTGAAATTATATAGTAAATTTGACAAATTTAGTCCACAATATTTGGTAGTGTTAACTATCAAGAGAGGGCTCACTAATATTAGAGGTTACACGCTCACCATCATTCTGTTGACAAGTTATAATCTTATACTTTAAAGTTGCTTATTGTTACACTTTGATGATTTCATGATTTGAAATTATATAGTAAATTCGACAAATTTAGTCCACAATATTTGGTAGTGTTAACTATCAAGAGAGGGCTCACTAATATCAGAGGTTACACATAAATATGTATCCAAAAGGCCTGGACTTTATGACACATATTAGTACTACTGTTACCCTTGTTAGTTACATACTTCTGTTTAAAAAAATTGAAATTTAATTTATATGAGCATACACTTAAGCAAAGCCTGTTCAAAGTTATGACAACAGAGAAAAAAACAAGAAAAACACAATTTTTTTTCAAATAATTTAGAAATGGATAATATACGCAATAGTAGCTGTAAAGATAAAATAGTGGATGTAAAATATCTGTTTCGGAGCAAAGTACACCTTACTTTGACAATCTTATTATTCACTGTGCTTATAGTCACTTGAGATTATGCAAACATTATTTTATATGTATTTCTTTATATTTTTTTTTATATATATGATGCAATTTAGAGATTATTGTTTACAATAAGTAATATCTTCAATTGAATGATGTTTAATAAGTAATTTCAATGTAATTTATGTTTTATTTTTAATATTGTTAATAATTTATTAATTATAGCAATATTCGTCAGGTGTTATATAAGAATAAGTATAAATTAGTTCTGAGACAGGAAAAGATTGAGTATGTGTTGGACACACCTGTTCCTGAGATTTTTGATAAAGATTCTCCTGAATATGCCAAGTTTGACATGGATATTCATGGGAAACATAAAGATGATGCAACTCCAGCACATTGTGTCATGCTAACTGCGATGACGACGGAATTGCAGAGACAGCATGAACACATGGCCTCTTATGAAATGTTAGAACATTTGAAGAGTCTCTATACTTCTCAAGCTCAAACTATGGAGTATGAGCTGCTAAGAGATCTCTTTAAGTGCAAGCTTCATGATGGGGGCAAGGTGTCTGAGCATGTCTTGGAGATGATAGGGTTGATTAAGAGGTTGGCTTTGATTGGAACGAATCCACCTGAAAATATCTCGGTCAACTTAATTTTGAATTCGCTTCCTAGTTCATTTGAAAACTTCATTGTGAATTATAATATGAACAACACGAAAGCGAAGCTTCCCGAACTTCATAACATGCTTAAGACATATGAGTCTTCCACCTCAAAGGTCAAATATGTACTCATAGTGAGTACATCTGCTAGATCTAACCTGAATGGTAAGAAAAAGCAGAAAAAGAAAATTAAGGATGGGCCTAAGCCTACGGCTTTGAAGCCAAAAGGAGGTGCTCATAAGAACTCAACATTGGCTAAAGATGTGTGCTTATGTTGCAAAGAAATGGTACATTAGAAGAGAGATTATGAGAAGTGGAAAACATTAGATATTTCCTGCTCCCCAGGTATGTTTGTCATTAAGATAAATATATCTATTAATAACTCTCATTGCTGGGTATTTGATGCTGGATGTGGTTAAGTGACAGCAGGATGGTTAGACCGGGGGAAGTTTGCCTGCACGTGGGAAATGGAGCAAAGGTTGCTGCCGAGCGTGTAGAGACTTATAAATTAGATTTACCCTCGGGTTATAGACTAAATTTATATAATTGTTATTTTGTTCCATAGATTACAAAGAATATTATTTCCATTCCGATGTTAGACATTGAAGGGTTTTCCTTCCATTTTGCTAATAATAATTATTTATTTAATCACAATGGTATTGTCTATGGAAATGCTCCACTTGTGAATGGTTTATATGTTCTTGATTGTAGTCGTGAGATTATCAATATGCAAAACAAACGTATAAAGTTAAGTAATATGAATAATCCCATCTACTTATGGCATTGTAGGCTTGGTCACATAAATGAAACAAGAATCGCAAGGTTAAGAAAGTTAGACTACTTAACACCATTTGATTTTGAGTCTAATGGACAATGCGAATCTTGTCTCACTGGAAAAATGACCAACAAGCCGTTTTTTGGGAAAGGCATACGAGCAAAAGAGGTGCTTGAGCTGGTTCATACTGATGTATGCGGACCTTTTCCTACTCAAGCTAGAGGTGTTTATTCATACTTTATTACTTTTACTGATGACTTCTCTAGGTTTGGACATGTGTATCTTTTGAAGCACAAGTTAGAGGCTTTTAAGAAGTTTAAGGAGTATAAGTTAAAAGTTGAGAAATAAGTTGAAAAGAGTATTAAGACTCTTCGATCGGATCGAGGAGGAGAATACTTGAGTAAAGAGTTTCTCGATTACTTAAAACTTCATGGATTCCAATCGCAATGGACGCCTCCTAGAACACCACAAATGAATGGTGTTTCTGAAAGGAGAAATCGAACCTTATTAGATATGGTTAGATCTATGATGAGTTTCCCGTATCTTTCGACATACCTTTGAGGGCGTGCTTTACTGAACTCAATCTATGTTCTGAATAGAGTTCCATCGAAGTCAGTAAATAAAACTCCATATGAGTTATGGCATGGCAAGAAGCCATCACTTACGCACATGCGAACCTGGGGTTGCCCTACATATGTAAAGAAGATGCTTACTGACAAGTTGGAATCTAAAAGTGAGAAATGTTATTTTTTAGGGTATCCTAAAGAAACACGAGGATATTATTTCTATCTTCCTGAAGAACATAAGGTCATTTCTAGGCAAGCAACTTTCCTTGAGGAAGATTATGTCTACAAGGAAAGAAGTCGAAATAAGGTAGAACTTGAAGAAATTCAAGAACCAAAAAGTGATATGGAGGTTGAAAACTTGTCTAATGACCTAGACAAGAATTTAGTGGGAGCTTCTGGTCATTCCTATGGTGAAGATTTGTCACTTAGAGGACAATTTTAGCCAGTGGGAGCATTGATAGAATTGATGCAGTAATGATAAATTTATCATCGCAACCAATAGAAGACCAATCAATGGTTGCACAAGTCCCTCCTCAGGAAGTTCATGTTGATGACACTTTTGAGGAATCTCAATATGCTGGACCATCCACCTAAGAAGAACCTTCTCATGATCAGAACACTCAAACGCATGATAACCAACTTCGTAAGTCTACTAGGATTCATAGGCGACCGGAAAGACCAAACCTCCTTTTAGAGGGTCAAGGTGACGTGGAGATTTCGGACGATGATGAACCTAGAACTTAAACTGAGGTTATGTTAGACATTGACTCAAAGAGGTAGCTTGAAGCCATGAAATCAGAAATGGACTCGATGTATACAAATCAATTTTGGAACTTGGTTGACTTGCCAGTTGGGGTTAGACCCATTGGATGCAAATGGGTCTTCAAGAAGAAGATCAATGTAAATGGTAAGGTACAAACCTACAATGATAGGTTGGTAGCAAAAGGTTATAATCAACGAGAAGGAATTGACTATGATGGAACCTTTTCTCCATTTGTGAAAATCAAGTCCATTAGGATTTTACTTGCTATAGCTGCATACTATGATTACCATATTTGGCATATGGATGTTAAAACCGCTTTCCTCAATGGTGAATTGATCGAGGAAGTGTATATTATACAACCGGAGGGTTTTACATCTGAATCAAAACCCAAATCGGTATGCAAGTTACAAAAGTCTATTTATGGACTTAAACAAGCCTCTAGAAGTTGGAATATTTGTTTTGACAAAGCAATCAAATCGTTTGATTTTGTCAGAAACAAAGAAGATCCATGCGTTTTAGTAAACGCACTGGAGGGAGTATTGTTATTATTATTATATATGTGATGACATATTGATAATTGAAAATGATACCCTTGTCATGCAATAAGTAAATGATTGGTTGTCCAGCACCTTCATGATGAAGGACTTGGGTGAAGCCTGTTATATTCTTGGAATTATGATCTACCGAAATAGACCTAATAGAATATAGGGCTTTCACAGTCCATGTACATAGATAAAGTGTTAAGACGATTTCAGCAGAATCCTGGGGAAGAACACTGAAAAGCAGTCAAGAGTATTCTTAAGTATCTTAGAAGAACTAAAAAACATTTCTTAATCTATGGTGGACAAAAGGAATTGGCAGTTACTGGGTACACTGTTGCTAGTTTCCAAACATAACATGATGATTAAAAGTCACAATTTGGGTATGTCTTCATTTTCAATGATAAGGTAGTAAGTTGGAATAGTTCCAAGCAAACTACTGCCGCTGATTCAGTAAATCAAAGGTGAGTACATTGCTGCATAAGAGGCGGCTAAAGAAGTTGTCTCGATAAATAAATTTTTAAGGAATTAGGGGTAGTTCTTAGCACCAATATCGTTGTATTGTGACAATATTGGTGCTATTGCGCTAGCAAAGGAACCAAGATCCATAAACAGTAACAAGCATGTACTAAGACGCTACCACTTGATCAGGAAGATAGTGGAGATAGGAGAAATTAAAAATAGAGTGTGCTAAAAGCCATCATGTTCTGGGTAACATGAAGAGCATTTCGTAAGCCTAAATATCGGATATATAGGTGATTGGCTCTAGGCCAAGTGGGAGATTGAAAGTATGAATGTCATAGAGACAATAAGATTTAAAGACATTATACTTGATCATAATTATTATATATATCGTTATATATATGGCATTGTATTTATTAAATTATTATTTTGATTGTTTGCGATTATCTGTATAAATGTTCCTGTAGAGTTAATGTTTCCGTTGATATGATGAGATGTCAGTGATAYAACATTACTCTTAAAATAGCCCCGACTAATGATTATCAAGATTGGGATATTGATAATATAATATATGTCGGCATGTGGTCTGCATCACATTTTAGAGAATGCAGTWAYTCWCACGACTGCGAATAATAGTTATTCGTGATGYACACATGGATACTTTYGAGAGTATTGGTAAACCCTACTGATAAGTTATTTATTGTATATCTATAAACTTATCAGTGTATAAAGCGTGTGATAATCCTTTGACTTGAGGTCAATATGCATCTTGTTTACTGAGTGATGTACTTTGACCATGACCATTGTTTGCACTCCTTTTCGGGGTAGATATGGCTTGTGTTGGGTGCATCATGATGTAAATGAAGTTGGTAGTTGAGTCAAGAAAGAATTCATTGCTCGATTGGAATTTTGAGAGAGATCACTCATAATATCTATATAAGGTCGACTAAAGTCATTAGCCAATGCAAGACATATTCAATATAGTAATTGAGTATGGTCTAGTTGTCGACTAATAAAGATGAGATAAATCGATTAAGCTATTGAGATAGACACTTGGATAAATATTAAGTTTAATCGAGTGATTCGGAATGAAAGGAACTTTACCAAAACTTTGTATAAAGGTTATAATTCGCTGAGTTCAAGTGAATATTCTTTATATATTGAGTTCATCCAACTAAGCCGTCTAGAAGTTTTGTTTGGATCATCATTGGATTGATGTCATATATAAAGGCCTATAGGGTCACACTATATGCGATTAGTTTTCCGATTTAAGAGTGTATCAAGAAAGTATTAAATATTCAATTTAGAATTGTAATATTTAATTGTTAATAATTATGATATTAATTTCTATTTCATAGAAATTGTTTAATTTAATTAAATTGAATTTGTATTTAATTATCTATGTTATATTAATAAAGGTACTTGGGCTAAAATTATTTTGGGCCCATGTCTTGGACAGTCCAACCCTTTTTAGGATTAGGGTTCTCTTATGTACCTAGTATAAATATAACATAAAGTCATAAATTGTAAAAAAAAAAAATGAAAAACAAGAGAGACACAGAGAGTTTTTAGAAAACATAAATCCTAATTTTGAGATTGGGAGTTCTTGAGCTTTCGTGAGATTTCCTAGCTTTCTTCACGATAGCAATACACTGAAGTTGGGTCTTGCAGTCAAAGAACTAATTGCGTGGATACCTTAGTGTTGAACTCGGACCTGTATTCACTGTAAGGATTTCATACTTTTATCTCGTTTATTTATTATATAAATATATTCGTTCACAGGATGGATCTGTTGGATCTAAAAAATTTTAAACTTTCACTGCACGAGCATGGTATTCGTCTCTACAAATTCCAACAGTGTGTGTATGTATGTGTGTGTGTATGTATAATTTATAGGGGAAATTGCCAAATACTCCCCCTAGAAAAATGTGTTTGTCAAATACCCCAACTAGTTTTAGAAAATGCCAAGTACTCCAGACACAATTGTACAATTACCAATTTGGCCTTCCTTCCCGTCAAAACTTAGTTATTCCTCTCGCAATCTATGAATCAGACCTAATTCGCCTTCATCGCCTTCAATTTGTGCGCCCAAATCCGCTCTCTCACTTCGAAAACAATTCGTGTGCTCTCTTCACCACCGCACAACACACGGTGCCTCAACACCGCCTCAACCCTCGTCMTGGATGATACTACCTGTTTCCACGGAAAGTGAGGGCATGAAATGGGTGAATCCGGTAGGGTATTGGCGGACGCGATCACGGAAAGCCCTGGAGGCTTAGGGTGTGAGTCTGCCGCCGCCGCCAGGCCGCCCTGGCAAACGCTCTCGAATTGAGCGTCGGCCACAGTCGAAGAAATTGCCCGGGGCGGTGGACAAAATTCGACTCAGATTCGAGCGCGTTGGCCTGACATGATCTGCAATACCTGTCAACATTATATCCGCAAATCCGACAGACATCTGATTTTGTGCCACTTTTACTCATCAGATGTATGCTTTTTCCCCCCTCTCATGCCCTAATTCCCAAACTTTATTTATTTCTACTCTGTTATCCTCAGATGAATAATAAAGGTCTTCGATAAAGGTCTCATAAACTTCCGTTAATTCTGAAGCATCTTTTATTTCTGCTCCTGTTTATTGTTTACTTTTGTTATTATTTGATCTTTAATTTGTTATGATTTGATGGATAAATTAGGGATCTGTGAACAAAATATCAACTGGTAAATGGAATTGTTATATTAATATATGTCTATATATAGACATACATACATGTATTTTCCGAATTGAGAATGACATTTTTCTGAATTTATCAAATTGGCTGGAATTACCAGCACCTATTGCCTTTTGGATTTTGATTTTCTAGGTATTTATTCATGTTCGAACCGAGTTGGTAAGTATAAAGAAAACGAGTGTTTTTATTTTTATTTTTATTTTTATTTTTATTTTTATTTTTATTTTATTACTTTTTTGGCTACTGCTATTTGAGTTTGGACTGGCTTGTTAGAGATAAAAGAACACAAGGGTAACTTAATATTGCTACTGTTTATACTGACATGTTAAAGATTAAAGGAAAAAAACTTTAAATTAATGTTGATACTACCTGTTTCCACGGAAAAGACATTAAGGCTGGCGTGATATTTATTTGTTTGATCGAAAATGTGTTGATCGAAAATGTTGATACAGTCGAAGAACTTTAAATTAATGTCCAACATGCAGACAATTATCAAACTGATGCATGCGTGCATGGTTGTCTGGGTCATTACTCATTATATGATTGATTAATCGCTTTACGTCATTATATGATTGATCGATTGGTGAATAGTTAAAGGAAAGAATTTTAAGGCCTTTTAGAACACTGGAGTAGTTTTTTTTTTTTTTTTTTGAGAACAACTAAATTACATATTCAGTCAAAAAAATAATACGATTAATTAAATCACATGAGGAATTTAGTGAATTTGTACCATTATAGGTTTTAAACAAAAATTAAAGACGTGAATTTTTTAATCGTCACTAGCTAGTCCTTCGTCCCTCCATTTGATTTGGTTGTTCGTCTAAGACAACACAATCTTCCGATTCAAATCTTTATTTGGAAAAGGCACCGTTGTGGGCACCCAATATAAATTAGGGGAATTGCCAAATACTCCCTAAGATATAGATGAATTTGTTCAAATAATCCAACTTGTAGATTTAAGTCAAATGGTCCCTCCTTTTTGCCAAATAGTCCAAAATTGTGATATGAATATACCACAATACCCTTACTATTAAAATAACTAATAATAATAATAATAATA
>BMAC01000070.1:1564219-1595477 GCA_014905375.1 Phtheirospermum japonicum
CAAACAGAAAACGAATACTTCAGAGCACAAACACACATACTCCACAAACAGAAAACCAATACATCATAGCACAAAAACACATACTCCACAAACAGAAAACCAATACTTCATAGCACAAACACACATACTCCACAAACAGAAAACCAATACTTCATAGCACAAAAACACATACTCCACAAACAGAAAACCAATACATCATAAATATAGAAAGTGATTAATAGGTTTACATTGTTTCAATCTTTTGCATTGAGTGAGAACCCTTTGTTCATTATTACACAAAGAATAATTATAATCTCTCAAATGTAGATTGTTTCTTAGTTATGTAATAAAACTATCCAAAATAAAACCTACTGAATCGGCATTGAATTAACTTAAGTATCAACAGTAAATGAACATAAGTATTGACTAAAAGAAAGGATGTACTGACTGGATTATTTGGAGCCTCCAGAGAAATTTGAAACTTTTGATAGTTTGGCCCACCTAGGTTTCGCCTAAACCCGCCTACACTTGAGATTTCACTGAAACGTCTCGCCTTGCCAAAGACTTGAAAAGGCTTGGAGACAACAGTCAACTTAGAGTTGACCGCCTCGTATGTATGTAACATGTATTATTTTGTTGTGTTTTAACTATGTTTGTATGTTATTTTCTATTTTTCGTTAAACTCAACTATCTTAATATATTTATTTTGAATTCAATCGTGCGAGATTATTACGAAATTAATAATATTAAGTAGTATCTTAATTTTAAATATTTTAAATTTATTTTTCTATTCAGAAATTAAAAGAAAAACAAATAGTGTATGCAAACACCATGAGTCATCGGCTATTAATATAAACCTATTTGCAAATTGCCCAACAAAATGTGATTCGAAATAAAGCAAAATCATCATATTTTCGAGTAATCTCCCCTATATATTAATGCAAAATCCTCCTATCCTATGTGTCTGCTTCGTATGCTTCGTTTGAGAAATAAAAAATTTTGGTGCTTCGGTTGCTTATGTGTCATTCGAGCCTAACTATATTCTTTTTCTTATATATTAATAAATTAAGAAAAATAGGACTTATTGTCATAATAGTATACTACTTACCTTTTAATTAATAAAATAATTTAAAATAAATAGCCTAATAATATGAGTCTTACCTTTAATAAAACAACCTAAAATAAAACTCTAATAATATAAAATAAAAAATAAGAAACATAATTTAATAAAACAACCTAAAATTCAAGTTACCTTATCATATTATAATAACCTCAATAATATAATTACTAATCTACCTAAAATAAATATTCTAATAAAAATATGAGTCCTAACTGAAGACTCCGAATTGTGTAAGAAACATAATATGGAAACTATTGTAGAAACCTAATAATATATTAATTATAATCTATTAATATAATACACGCCTGCATTATGCAACAAAAAATATATGCGCCTAATTATTATTGATATACTAACTAAATAATTTACAATAGAAACTAATTTATTAATATAGACTATAAATAATTACCCGTAAAAAATATTAACTATATATAATTACCAAAAATAATATTATAGACAATATAATAACAAAAACATACATTAGATATCTTATACATATAATAATTTAGTATTATCATGGCTTATACATAAATTTGTGTATTATTTTTCATAATTAGGTTATTATATAACCTAATTTTATTTTATATTTATTATGTGGATATAATTTGTGTATTTCCCGTGTACTTTTATACCGTATTAATTAATATATTATACCCTATGAATTAGTAAACTTATAAAAATATTAACCTAATTTTGTGAGTTTTTGGCTATTTTTTTATGTTGCCGAATCAGAATTTTTTTTTCTTTTTTTTAATGTTAGTTGTCTGTTTATTATTAGGTTTTGTTGTCTCTTTTGTAAGAAGTGGTCTTGATTCATACAGACTTATATATATTTCATAAGAAATATAGTTTCTTAATATATCTTGATTTCTCAATTCTGAAATTTAATTTTGTTATAAGGTTATTTGTGTGCCTCTTTTTATTATTAGGTTGTCTGCCTCTTTTGTAAGAAGTGATATTGATTTTTATTTATTACTTATATATATTTCATAAGAAATATAGTTTCTTAATAGATATTGATTTAGATGCTAATTTATTAATCTATATATCAGTTGCAGTATTATAATTTAAACTTTTTTGTATGCTCCTTTATTTTGTTATTATTTGTTAGAATTTCGAGATTTAGTTATGTCTTATATAATAATCCCTCAGAAACAATTTCTTTTAGATTAGTTCTATATCTCATTTTTTTATAGGTTAGTTGTCTGCCTCATTTGTAAGAAGCAATATTGATTTTTATTTATTACTTATATATTATTTCATAAGAAAAGAGTTTCTTAATAGATATTGATTTAGATGTTAATATGTTAATTTATTAATATAAAATATGTTTTTTGTAAAGACCATCAGGACCATTAGATATACCTCTGTATGGGTTCAACTTTGTGGATTTTGCTGCAATCAAAATGGAGACATGCTACGAGAAGCTCTTACTTGGTAAGAAATATTATATTTGTTTAATTATTATATCATTATCTTAAATAAATAAAAACAAACTTCTTATAATTAAAAATGTGTACTCCTTTTGCATAGATGTAATTACAGAAGTACTGTAAGTGGATGAGATTATTGATGGCGAGAGATGCGGCCACAAAACCAAAAGAATGACACTTCACCTTCGAGATTCGAGATAATCAATACTTACTAAATGGGTTGTTGAACATATTGGTTATTTTTGTATGCTATATTCTAACTCTTATCTATATATTAATGTATTTTAAGTGGTGAGAAGATGGATTGTACATTGTTGAACAAATTTGCAGATCAAATGGATCAATATCGTAAACCCGAAAACCTAGAGACAACAATTATCATTTTGCAGTATGCAATGGTTACGAGCTATCAAGGTAAGTACATTAACCAAACTATATGTGTATATATATATATATATATATATTATATATATCATATTTTTCTGTATATTTCGAAGAACTATGCTATTTTAAACAATAATTCAGTCCTCACTCGATATTATATTAACGCTGTGAATCTTCTTGAAGGTGAAAAATATCTGCAGAACTCAATGTATGCTAGCAGATTGTTGATTAATGAAGATATTCCTCAGATTGCAGAATTTAAGAAGAGGTAATATTCTCTGAAAATAAGTCTACTTATAATATGCTTTTGGAATGATCAAAGTGAGTTCTTATGAATACAAGAAAAAGAACATAATTATTATCAAATTATTCAAAATAAATATGACTGGTTTTTACAAAGTAATTCATGATAATTTTTATATACATTTAGAACTGACTTTGTGTTAAATTTAAAATTAGGTTATGAGCTCAAGAAAAAGAACATAATTATTATCAAATTATTCAAAATAAATATGATTGTTTTTTACAAAGTATTTGAGTTCAAGAAAAAGAACATGATTATTATCAAATTATTCAAATTAAATATGACTGATTTTTACAAAGCATTTCATGATATTCTTTATATATATTTAGAACTGACTTTGTGTTTAATTTTTTAATTATATCTCAAAGGGTGAGAAATCCATGGAAACTTCACCTTACCGTCGGGTCAACCTCCAAAATCGGGCCGGCCCGGCCCGGCCCGAAATTTCATTGGAGTCGTGATTTCATCGGCCCAAGCCCGTCCCATCATAGAAAATGTAGTGTAATTGGCGGGCCAAATCGGGTCGGGCCGAGCCAAAAATGACTCGATATTTTTGGGCCAGAGATACTAAGGCCCAAGCCCGGCTGAAATCGGGCCGGCCCGGGTCGGGCCAAAAATTGTCGTCTCTATACAAGGCGAATGTCAAAACTGAGGATAAATCAGAGACTGCATCTTTTGTAATTTCAGATCACCAAATGAGAAAATTATTGGGAAAGACTGCAGGAGAACTCAAGGGAATTTTAGACGTGGTAAGATATTTTTAATATACAAGACAGATTATAAAGTAAATAATCATTATATTTTTCTAATATTTTGAATAAAATGATAAATTATATTTAGTTGTTGTGAATATAGGCTAGTGAATTTGATTCGTTCCTTAATGAGCTAGATCTGTCGGTTAAAAAGACATATTTGTTCAAGATAGATATATCCACTTATACACTCAAACTCAGTACAAGGATGTACACAGTAGGAAAGATTACTGATGATGAGCAGATCATCAGTAGATTCTGCAATGAGTTATGCTCTAACAATGTAAGCTTTAAATCTTGAATGTTATTATTTAATATGAATATTATAACAATTGGAGCCTTTTTAATATTGATGATTTATTCTTATATTTTTATATATATATAATCCTTCAGATCTTAATAGAAATACTATTCTTTATGATATTCAGGATTTCAGCAATGATATCGGTCCAACTCTGTCTGTGGCAGTTATTGGGGAGAAAGCTGATTTTGCAGTACCTTCAAGAAAGCGAAGTATTGAAGATTTGACTGGAGACTTTGATGGTGATCATGATAAGATATTTGAATACCAACAATACAACACGAAAAATAAATGTAAAGATGAAGTTGGAAAAACGTAACTCTTGAAGAATTTTGCATTATACTTTTATCAATAACTCTAGGAATTATTATACTCATGAACATGTGATCCTACTGATGACTTCATTGATTATCTTTATAAATAATTTGATTTGATCTTATCAATCAATAATATACCTTGGCCTTAGCAATAATTGTATTATATTTAGTTGAATTGGTCATTGTCTGAACTTATATTTAGTGGGCAGGTTAGATAATGTTCCGCATGGAAGTGGAGAATCGTACTATTTATCAATTATGCTTCATCACAGTCGAGGAGCAACCTCACATGAAAATATCAGGACGATCGATAATGTAGTCTTCCCATCATTCAAGGATGAGTGTTGTAAATTGGGCCTGTTGGATGATGACAAAGAATATATTGATGGAATAATTGAAGCAAGTTTTTGGGGTTCACCACATTTTTCCTGAGGAAGCTATTTGATGCGCTACTACTATCAGGAAGTGTTTCATAACTAGAATATGTCTAGGAGAAGACTTGGCAAACACTTGCGGAGGATATCTTGCCAAGACAATACAAACTGCTCGGTATCTATGGTAATATTCCAAACATAAATTCACCCCGAAATCTATTTCAAAAGATTTTCCAGAAATTATGGACGTAATAAACATACATTGCATATATAATACGGATCATTGCAAAGTCCTACAGTTGACAAGGAATATGAGATTGAGTGTCGGGCAACCAATGACGAGCTTGACTTCCAAGGAGATTAAAGATTTCTCCGAATGGATACTCAAAATTGGAGATGAAGAGATCAGCGTAGAAGTTGATGGGGAAACTTTAATTGATATTCCTGAAAATTTACTGATCCATTCCTGGAAGAGAGAGCGATACTGGCACCACCATTAGTATTGTGGAGGAGGTGAATGATTATGTGAAGTCTATGATTCCAGGAGAGGAAAGAGAATATCTTAGTTCTGCCAGCATATGAAAGACTTTGCGGATCCAAAAAATTAGAATGAGGTTTACTCGACCGATTTCTTGAACACGATCAAGTTTTCAGGAATACCAAACCACATATTGAGGTTGAAGGTGGGAGTTCCAATGATGCTGATACGGAATATGGATCAAACCTCAGGATTATGCAATGGCACATTGGTTGTGCACAGCTTGGCGATAGAATCATCGAAGCGAAGATTTTATTGGGACCAAAGTTTTTATTCCGCGTACGGTATTGAGCCCTTCTGACACTACTACAGAAAACGGATTTTACATCGGTTATTTTTGTCCATTAACATCGGTTTTTGAACCGATGTAGATGAAGACGATGTAAAATGTCACACAGTTTATACATCGGTTCTAGAACCGATGTAATACTTACTACATCGGTTTCAGGAACCGATGTAACAACTTGAATAACCCGATGTAATACTGGACTATACTACATCAGTCCATGAAGAAACCGATGTAAACGTATGAATAAACCGATGTAAATATGGTTGGATTCACATCGGTTATTTAAACAGCCGTTGCAATAGGCGATTCAACTTACATCGGTCAACTATAACCGATGTAAATAGTACAAAATTCAACATCGATTATGTTGGAAATGATGTAAAAGGAAAATTTTAAAACTACTGAATTTTTTTTAAAATTTTATTAAATTTAGCCTATTCGCACCTAAAAATTTGTAACCAATTTATTTCACATAACCCAACCAAACATTACCAAACAATTCACCCGAAATCAAAGGCAAGAACATGATACAATAATAATCCATCCAACCAAATTAGTTTTATACTCAACCCGAACTATACAAGGTAAAATTTATCAAAACACAATAATTCAAAAAATGAAATACGTACGGCCTACACAAAGTACTAGTTTTGACCACATCCAAGTCACATCTCGAGTCCAAACGACAATAACCAACCTAATTCTAATCATCCAATATTCTATTCTTCATTTCAAAAAAATATTTTGCCCATTATTTCCGAATTGCTTCAATGTCATTTGGATGTAGTTTGCTTCAATGTCATTTGGATGTAGTCGTTCAGTATCATTAAATACCTGTAACATATATTATAACACAATAAATAAACAAATTATAATAAAATAGTTAAAGATAGAAATTATATTACCTCTTCCCAGTTGTCTGTAATTCCAACTCGAATTATGGACCACATCCAAATGCATAACGTAATATCCACATTCCCAACCTCCGGATTGCTTGTTACACTAAAATACAACACAAAAATAAACTTTGAGTAAATAAATTAATAACCAACTACAAATACGAACCGAGAGAATAATAATAATAATAATAAGAAGAAGAAGAAGAAGAAGAAGAGGAGATTGCAAATTACTAACTTTCGGCAAAATCCAACGAACGGCCTGCTTGGATCGACTCGTGTGTTTACCGTCCAACACGTTAAAAGTAACTAGTTGAAAAAAAGGAATATGTAAGTAAAATAAAATATTACAATAAAGCTGAATGCACGTAACGACAAGAATGAACTTTTATCATTTAAATAATAATAATTAGGCCCAATTGCTTCAAAAATCATAACTTTTTTAGAATGCACCATAAATACACTTACAAATTAAAGCTTACCCCTGTATTATTATATTGATGTCGGCGCTGGGCTTATGATTCATTGAACAAAACCACACGAAAAGCATTTCCTTGGGGACAATCACCAGAAGTTGTCAATGATGTCTGAATTTGATAAACAATTTAGAAAAAACTTAATAGCAATGCAAATATTATTTAATCAAAGAGGTTGAATCCCTACAAAGAAAGAAAGTAAGGTTATGCAATTTAATGTATCATCTGACATTAATTACAACCAATTTGCATCCATAATTACTTCTAGTTATGAATTTTATAAACACGGAAGAAACCCATAATTAATAAGTATAAATTATAGCTGTCGACTTCCAGAACCAGTACTTAAGTAATCTATTAGAAGTAATTATGCGAATTAAGTAAATTATGTGACGTATTTATTCGCAGAAGAAAATATATACAACGAAAAAGTGGTAACAATAATCAAAGACCATTTACACACTTACCTGAGAAATTAGAATATATGGAAAAACAATGATGAAATTTGCTTAGATACGCATTTTCATGAACCTGAAATATCCAAAAAAATGTATCAAATGCTAGTTTACATCATGTGATATCAGTAAGAAAAAATATAAAACTGTAAGTCATAAAAAGGCTATAAAGAGAAATGAACTTTGTTCTTGTCATTGAGAGACATGAAATGAAAACCACCAGTGAACTGAGCACTATGGCAAGGACAAAAACACGATATAATTAAAAATCATCCACACAACTAATATAAATCCAATTAGAGTACATAATGCACACAACAAAAGGAAAAGCGTCAATAAACTTTCAGTTCTTAATCACTGGAAACTAATTTAAACTTTTTGAGAATGTAAAGGTTCAGAATGGGCCTTGAGATACTATTGAAGTCAATAACGTTGAATCAGGCAAATAAGAAAGAAACCATACCACACTCGCAGAACTATGTCGACACCTCCCAATACAATAATAAAAAACACTTGCATAGTTTCCTGTCAAACACATCAAAACTCAAATCCTTGGAGGAAGTTAGATTACGTAAACAATAAAAATGGGAACATTGAGAAAGCTATTAAACATAGTTGTCGCCCGCCCACAAAAAAAGGCAGCACAAAGCTTATTTTAGATCAATTCGAGGTTAGAGGTTAAAAAAAAGAAGAATAATTTAAGGGAGTAAGTTAAGCTTAGGAACCAAGTTAGAGAAACTCGACAATAAGGTGGGAAATTTAGCATCTAAATCAATATTCATAGTAAATTGAAAATCAAGTTTTACCAGCAGTCGCATGCTTTGCTATTTTGACCTTTAAAGCCAGTTCTTTACGAGTCTGTAGAACAAGTAGACTCGGTTAAAATGAGAAGAATTGTTTAAGAAAAAAGAACAGTAATGTTATTACCATGGCTGGATTCAAGCAGTAATAAACACAAAACTCATATGAGTTACAGCACTGAGAAACGTGATTGCACCCTCTGCAGAATCAGGAAAAGGAAAGAACCAAAAAAACAATGTTTCTGTCAATAGCATGTAAATGAACACTTTCTTGGGTAACTACAAACAATACCGTTGTAAGGTGTAGTCTAATTACTAAAAAAAACTGAAAGAAGACTTTATGTCCCAAAATAAAAAATTAACCCCTTAACATATGTTTTTATATTACACATTGCACCGATTGGAGAGCGGTATGTGTAAAACAAATGCAAACCTTAAGGAGACGTTTGTGATTTTAAATGATTAATGGTTTCATTTTGTAATTAGACTAAATTCAGGGGTCATTTTTGTATTTATCTCTAACTTCTAACATGACTAGGTGACAGGATTCCAAGACAACATAATTCCCAAAATGACATTCTGTGGTCCTGTTTTATTCACTTGAGTTTGTAAACTACTTTAATGAGTAGTGTTTAGATATTGACATTTCGATTATATTTCATTCATAGCTGCTATACTGGATTCAAAGTTTTTAGACATGTGGCAAGATATCCACTGTCATTGTTTTAATTCTTGAAATCGCAATAGTGAAAGTTAATGAACTGTGATATAAAAGATACAATCCAGTTCAAATTCCTGAGATATACAACACATTTGAACATAATGAATCGACCTAGCATATATAAGACTGGAACGCATAAAAGGAAACCAAATAAAACGAACAGATTAAAAAAAGCTGAGTAGTGAATCTGAATCGCGCCCAAAATCGCAAACAGTAGCCTGAAAACTCATAGTTTAAGCTATAATAACTACAGAAAGGTTTCATAAGAATTTATTATCCATTAAAGGTAGAGAAGAAATTGGGGATTTGTTATACCTGATATCTGATACTGTAGGAGGAAACAGAAGAAGAAACAGTATGAGATTAACATTCAGAAGATGATGAAACTTGATTCTTCGACATGGCAAACTACACGATCTAGGGAGATCAAAATTGAGCGCAGGCGGTGTTTTCATAAGCATATAAACACACACACAGACACACARTAGATTTTACAGCTCCAAAATGGATAATTTTTCATTTGGGTCGAAAATGACAGTCAAGAGGCGTTCGCCGATCTCTCTGTCCCCGTGGCCGCGTTTGTTTGTTCTGAATTTGAATAAATAAATGTTACCACTTTTTCGTTGTATTTATTTTCTGCTGCGAATAAATACATCACATAATTTACTTAATTCGCATAATCACTTCTAATAGATTACTTAAGTACTGGTTCTGGAAGTCGACAGCTATAATTTATACTTATTAATTATGGGTTTCTTCCGTGTTTATAAAATTCATAACTAGAAGTAATTATGACACAGAGAGATGAGTGAGGATGGAAGCAGTTTTATTCGGTGTAAGCAAGACAACACCCAACCAGTCGAGCAGAATAAAACCCTAACCCCCAAATTCATAGTCCACATAGAGCATACAATGTGAAATTGAATCGATTCAACATAAATCACACCAACAACTATGTAATTTAACAACTGAATATGATGTTCGCATTAAAATTCCAAACAGAAACACACCTTAGGTCGCCGAACTGATGTTCAAACTTTTTGATTGTCGGTGGGGGCTAGGTCGCCGTAAGGTTGCCACCCGTGGCGGTGCTGTTGGCCGCAACAACAATGATTTTGGATTTGATGGAGATTTATTTTGGATGTGGCGGGAGGATAAGGAGTTTTCAGAGACGGAGGTTTTCAGACGGGTCACGGGTTTGTATATGCCTTTTTTTATTTTTTATTATTATGTTTAATATAATCCTAATTAGAAGCTGAATTAACTTAATTAAACTAATTATAATTTATGACGTAGTTGTAAAGAAACCGTTGTAGTATATGGGTTGAATATATTTTACTGCGCACATTGACAACGGTTGTCATATACCCGTTGTAGTAATAGACTATTTACAACGGTTATAACAATAACCGTTGTAGAGTTTGCCAGATTGCTATATTACAACGGTTATTTGAAAACCGTCGTAGATTGACCGTTGTAAAAGGCCTTTTTTGTAGTAGTGTGATAGCAGATTTCCGTTTAAGTTTCAAATGAGGCAGTTCCCAATTATTGTTTCCTTTGCCATGACTATAAATAAGAGTCAAGGACAAACGCTCTCATATGTTGGATTGTATCTGCCAAGGCCGGTATTCAGTCATGGTCAACTTTATGCGCCCATCTCGAGAGTCAAGAGCAGAAAAGGATTGAAAATTCTATATTGCGACGAAAATGGTGTGAGTTTGAACCAGGCGAGAAATGTAGTTTACAAAGAAGTTCTACAGCATTTAAAACAAAGGTCATAAGTGTGTAATCAGTAAGATATAACCAGGTTGAAAATATGGTATCTTTTCATAAAAACACCAAGATGAATTTAAAAGGAATAACAACTGTTTTAAATAAGTTTTTCATAATTAGAGTTGAACAATTTATGGAATAGTTTAAATATATTTTCGAGAATGTATAATTCGTATTTATTTTTACAAATCCCGTGAAATGCACGGGTGTTACACTAGTTAAGGTATACATAACGCACGTTGTAGGATAAATTCCTTCGAAATATATATTTCAATAGTGAATTTTTAGTTTTTGAAAAGAGAATTGACTTTGAAATTTTATTTATATAAATAAATAGGCTTTGACCTTCCCATTCAGGCAGGGGTTGTCCGGCATACAGGCTACGTCTCCTATTTTAGGCTATACTGAATTGAAACCAACATTTTCGGTTCATCCAGATTGACACCAAAGACAGTGATAAAAATAAATCTAGCTAGTTTCTCACCATCTCCACTTCTTTACAACCTTTATCATCACCTAACAATGGTTTTGTAGTGTTATCAGCACACTCAACATCTTCATCACCCTTCTCAATTATCTCTTGCAATGGTTTGTACTTATAAAACCATGCACATATCACATAGTACAGCAAATTCACAACTTGCACCCCCGTCACAAGCCAATAGTAATTCTCCAATTCGCCCCTGTTGAGATTCCGGTCCGGTAGCCAGTTCCTTGTTTTGCCCGTATATTTATGCACTAAAGACACCATGAGGGTACTTATGTAATTTCCCATCGCTATCGCGATCCAATATAGAGCCGCTGCCGTACTCCTCATGCTCTCCGGTGATTGGTCGTAAAGAAACTCCAAATGGCCAACCGCCATGAAGACCTCCGCCAATCCATGCAGACAATACTGCGGAACTAGCCAAAACACGCTTATCGGGATTATTGAGGCCGGTTGGTCGAGAAGGTCGTGGTCCGTGGCCACGCCTTTTCGTTTGATCTCAATCAATGCCGAAGTGATGGTCGCGAAAATGTTGATCGAGAACCCGATTCCCATTCTCTGGAGGCATGTTATGCCGGTAGGGCTTTTGGTGAAGAGTCGGGAGAACGGGACGAAGAGGCGCTCGTATAGCGGGAGGGCGGTTAGGACCGTCAGGGTTGTGAAAACGGACATTGTGGCGGGCGGGATTTGGAATGACGGCGATAAGTGTCGGTCCATGCTACGAGCTTGTTGGATGGTGAAGGTGCTGAGGTGGGATTGTGAGGCTACCGATAATATGGATGCTGCCCATATAGGCAACATTCGGATGATTGTTTTCAGCTCTTCGACTCTGTGGACGGTTGCTAGTTTCCATAGATTCGGTTCTTTTGTCTCTCGTGTGTCGTCGGAATCTGTTACCACCGCGGCGCGATCAAGCCACCTGCACGTTGCAGCATGACACGTAAATTTAAGGACAAGTAAATGATTTAACTATTAGAATAGGCATCATTAGTATATACAAGATCTCATATTACTCGCAACAAAATCTGTTTAAAAAGTGATTTGTTGCAGCAAAATCGGATATTCGAAACACCCCTCTCCCACTTGGTTTTTGATTTCGTCTATCAGATGCAAAACTTAGCATTTGAAAACATTAAGAAATGCTTCTTTCATATTTGCAAAATCTCGCTTCATCTAGTGTTTCAGTTCAGCAGGCATATACCACGTGTCGTTAACGTGCACGTGGCATTCACTTAATGTACCGAAACACCAAATCAGAGACTCTTCATCATATGTTCGGAAAAAGGCATAAATGTTGCAGCTTACTTGAACTGATTCGAATGTAGAAGCCTCCCATTAACAGAAATACCAGCATCAAGCTCTCTGTTCTCATACAAGCTGGCACTATGATCATCTAACTTGACAACTTTTCTTTTCCTCAGTGCAGCCACAATCACTTGTGCCACCCTAACAAATGGGCTCCCACCTGGCTTGATCTTCTTGTACAAATGGGCCCCCAAAATGAAAGCCACGAGAGATAAGCCCATAGCAATGGTTGGAATCCCAAGTCCCCAAGCCCAACCGATATTGTCTTGGACATAAACGACGACGGTCAGGGCGAGCAAAGAGGCTACGGCCATGCAGAAGTAATACCAGTTGAAGAAATTCCAACTCCTGGATTCTGTCTTGGATCTGCTCATGTCGAATTGATCGGCCGCAAATGTGACGACACAAGGCCTAATGCCACCGGTGCCTAACGACGTTAGTAAAAGGGCGACGTATAGAACCCATAGCTGAGAGTTGGAGGCTTCTTGGCAGTTTTCTTGAGTCGGACACGGAGGTGGACGGAGCTGAGGCAGGACGGCCGATATTGTGATGGTAACCATTCCCTGCAAGAGTGTATATATGTAGGAGCATGAGAACCAATCCTGTATGGGAACCTGAGAACTTGCTATATTACATAGTTATTAAACAAAATTACAGTTAACCACTTGGGAGTTTTGTAATTTGGAAAATTAGTTGGGTTTTTTTGTAATTAGCTCAAACTTCAGGAGTACTTATTGTAATTATCCCTTTGATCTTGTAGCTTTACTCTTACAAGTTGTTCCCAAGCGTTCTCTTTTTAACCTACTCAACTTTAAGCTTCACTTTGCAAACATTACCGGTTGATAATTCTAGCCACAACAAATCAATCTCTGAAGACATGATCCAAATTTTTAGAAGTGAAAAGGACGACATTAGTTTTCTCTGTTTCCTTGATTGAAGGAGAAAGAAAGGTTAGGACAAACCAGGACGTAGATTATGGAACCGATTATGATAGTCCAAAATCGACCAAGAAATGAGTCAGCAACAAAAGCGCCGATAAGTGGGGTGAAGCTTGAGGTTCCACCAAAGTTTGAAATGGTGTTTGAAGCCTTGACAAGAGGCAAGTTTAGCACTTGAGTTAGGTATGTGATCATGTTGGCATGAAAACCAGAACCAGCAAATCTGTCACATACTTCATTTGCTGGAAAAAGAGAAACAATATTGTTACAAGTAATGGTAAGTCATTAAACTACTACACTAGAACAAACTTGGCTTGTTATTACACACACACACACACAAAAAAAAAAAAAAAAAAAAAAAAAAAAAAAAAGGAGGCATGATTTTTTTAATTAGTTTGCACGTATATACTAAAAAATCACAAAATAAAAATTCTATATTATCAAACATCGTAGAAAACTTCCAACAGGATAGGACAATTACATATGTTTCAATCTTGAAATGCATTTTTATTCGACAGCGACGTATCGAAATGATCTAGACAAGAAAATTATTGCAGGGAAAAGATATGTTTATATATTGCTCCATATGTCAGCAAGTTCGAATTAAAGATATCGAATGCATAAAATTACTACATATTCATTTTGTGTGCACCGTAATAAGCAACCAAACGAACGACTTGTAAATTAAATAAATAATAAATAGGAAAAAAATGTTTTTTGATCATTTATTGATGTGGACTTAGAAGTTGATGATGAAAAGCTGTCTTTATCTTCGGCAATAAATCAAACCGAAAGCTTGAATTGATTATTAGTGTTATAGTGATTATCGAAACGATAAAAAGTATTATTAATTCCATATTTAGTAAGCAATGTGCATCAAGAAAGACACGCGCATGATAATTTTCGGAAAGGTGATTTTATATTAATTATATAATATGATTTAACACCCCTATTCATTATCGCGATTCATTCATGTACCAATTACCATCAAATAACACTAGTAAGTAGTAAATACTATTCATTATTCAAGTTAATCTATTTAAGACCAAGTGAAAAGGAATTGAGATTGATCTACTGTTCTACAATTCTATTCGCTATCGGCTATAGTATAGATATAAAATATGTAGACATTCATCCTAAATAGTGAAATATGAACATCTTGTTTAACAACCTCAAAACTTACACATAAAACCAATTAATGTGTGTATATGTTACATTAGAACACACACACACAAGAAAATTAGAAAGTGCATGTCTTAAAAACAAGGATTAATTAATGAAAAAGTGGGCTAACCAAGAATGAATGGCATTGTTCTTACACCACCAAGTTGCTTCTGTTTGTCTTTAACATCTTGTTTCTTATCCTCATCTCCATTCTCACTCTTCTTCTTCTCTAAATCAACCTTCTCCATTTTCCAGTGTGAGATGCAACATACAAGATCTCTTAGTATTTATAACCAGTGGGTGGGTATAAAATATAGTGTGTGTGTGTGTGTGTGTTTACCAGAAGAATGTGAACATCTCAATAAAGTGATTAGTGAGGACAAATAGAAAAAACAAAAAAATAACCTTGCGGTTGTTTTTGTGTCATGTAAAATATTAATATAAATGCAATCTCTTGCTCAGGCTGTCTTTATTAGAAACAAATTGGTGTTTCCAAATTTTCTACCATTTATGGCAAATCAATAAGATTATATATATGTTTATATAAAATTCAGCTTTATCAGTCAAGAAGTTGGTATAAGATTAGGGGTGTGCACAGTTCGGTTACCAACCGAACCGAGACCGAAATTTCGGTTCAAACCGAAATCGAATTGAAAACTTTGGTTCGGTTTTCGGTTTTGGTGTTTGAAAAAAATCGGGTTTCGGTCGGTTTCGGTTTTTGTGTTCGGTTTACCGAACCAAACCGAAAACTGAATTTAATTTTTATTTTTATATATTTCAAATAAATTTAATAAATAATCTTAAGTAAAGCCCAATTGAAAAGGTCAAATCCACCACCATTGAGTATTAATGTATTTAATAAAGTGGCTTTCTTCTCGTGAATCCACCTCGTCTCTCATTCTCCGACCAGGCGGTCTTCTTCTCGCGAATTTCTATCTGCTAATTTATAGATCACTAATTTTGAGTAAATATTTCATAAGGTTACTAATTGAAACACCTAATCCTCAGTTTATATTGAATATGTGGTCTTCTTGCAATCCCTCGTGTTTTTTATTTTATTTTATTTTGATTTTAATTTTGATTATTATTATTATTATTATTATTATTATTATTATTATTATTATTATTATTATTTCCTAGGGAGACTAGATTGATTATGTGGTTGATTTTTATTTTTATGATATGTTAACAAGTACGAAAATTAATGATAGAATGAGCAAGAAGCAGGTAGGTGCTTTCATTTTTATTTTTTTTTACATTTTTTGATTAAATTTCGGTTTACCGAGAACCGAACCAAATAAACCATATTTAATTCGGTTTGTACCGAACCGAACCATGTATTACGGTTCGGTTTTTGGTTTCTCATATTGCCAAACTTCGGTTCGGTTCAGTTTGAATCGATGAACACCCCTATATAAGATAATATATAAATTCAACTGAGAAAAGGCACCTCTCATGTGTGTGATAAGAGTAAATATGTTAGATGATCTCAGCAAATGTATCGTAGATGACCTCATCAACCTTATGATCCCAGTATGACACAATGCAAGCTGGCTTATAATCTCAGCATGATACCATGTAAGCTATCACCTCGTACCTGCAGCATCTCCAAAGAATATTCCCTGCAACGGTCAGTGTCAGCCTGAGAATGTACCACCTCATGGTGTGATCATGACACTTGTCACTATCCAACTCCACGTGTGTACCTTCGATTAATTATGGCTGTTGATTCTAGAGTTAACTAGGTTTAGACATAGGTGTAGCTCCTCTATATATACTGCATTATGTTCTATCAGCCGCAAGCCATGAAAAACGGATTGTGATTCCTTCTTTGCATGTTCATGATATTTCCAATTTAATATATTAGCCATTTTTTATCAGCAAATTTCTGGTGATGATATCTCACCTTCTCTATGATCCTTTAAATTCTTTTCCTATTTAAGATATAACATATGGATGGTGCAAAAAACTCTGCAGCAGCAAAATCTGCAAACATTCCAACAACTCAAGTCCTTTCTCAAATTGTTTATCCTCAAAATCAACTTTTAACCACTAAGCTTTATGACAGCAATTACCTGATTTGGGAGCAACAACCTCTTACTGCCATTGCTAAATATGGTCTGGAGCATTTTATCTCAAGCACAGCTCAACCTCCTCCAGAATTCATCACACGACAAGGAGTGGAGATAGTCAATCCAGAATACATTGCTTACAGGAGACAAGATCTAATCTTAGCACCATGGCTGTTGTCATCACTTTCTGGAGGTATTCTAGTACAAATGGTTGGTTTAAGCCCTTCAAAACATATCTGGCATGCATTAGCTACAAATTTTACCAGTCAATCTTCAGCTAAGCAAATGCAACTATAGTTACAGTTATAAACCATGAAGAAAGGCAACATGAGCATGAGAGATTTTATGAATAAGATGGAAGGATCCTTTGATATGCTTGCATCTGTTGGAGCTAAAATTTTTGATAGAGATCAAATACTTCATATATTTTCTGCCCTTGGAACCGAGTAAGATCCAGTCATGATTACTATCACCTCTAGGATTGAATCATGGAATGTGATGGATGTGCAAGCCTGTTGCTAATTTATGAGTCTGGATTGGAGTTGTCAGCAACATTAATATTGATGGATCTCAGCCTAACTTGAATTTTGTAACACAAAGTAGAAACACCACCAGAGGGGATGGTTAGTTTGGTTCTGCAAATAAAGGAAGAGAATATAGCTACAATAAATACAGGGGTAGATATGGTTCTAGAAAATCTATTTGTCAAGTTTGCAACGTACCAGGCCACACTGCAGATAAGTACTGCATAGATTTGACTCTAATTTCAGCCCTACTCTGCATTACCAAAATAAGGGAAACAACTATAATAGCAATAACATGAATGGAAATCGAGTCCCTGCTCTGAACACTATGCAGATTCCTGGATCTACAAATGATTATGGTTTGGATTCATATTGGTACCAGACTCTAGTATCAGTGACCATGTCACAAATGATCTCAGCAATATGTCTTCTGTCTCTAAATATCAGGGTAGAAATAAACTCCAAATGAGAAATGGTGTTGGTGAGTATATTACTCACATTGGTCGATCAAAACTTCACTCTCACCTACACTCTAAATATTCCACTTAAACACACTCCTTCATGTTCCTAATGTCACTACAAACTTGCTTAGTGTCTCTAGATTTGCCAAAGATGATTGTGTCTTTTTTGAATTCCATCCTAACTTTTGTCTTGTTAAGGATCAAGCTAATCAGGAAATCCTACTCAAGGGAACACATAAAGCGGGCCTTTACCAATTCAATCTTTCAAGCTTCACCACAAATCAATCAATTCCATCATCCTCTGTCCATCCAAGCATTCATGCTGCTGCCCTTAACAATAAGTTAGACATAGATTTATGGCATAGAAGACTAGTCCATACTTCTCTTGACATTGTAATAAAAGCATTGAAAGATTGTAACATTCCTTTTGTCATTAATAAAAACTCTAGCTTATGTTCTCCTTGCATGCTGTCTAAAAGTCATAAACTCTATTTTTCTTCTTCTTCTAGTTTTGTCACAAACTCTCCTTTAGAGATTATACACTCAAACTTATGGGGTCTTTCACCTATTAAGTCTAGAAATGGTTTCACTTACTATGTAAGTTTCATTGATCATCATAGTAAGTTCACTTGGTCTTATCTTCTCAAGAAAAAATATGACACTTATCAAGCTTTCACACACTTTAAAACCTTAGTAGAAAACCAATTACAAGCTACAATAAAGGTTTTTCAAACTGATTGGGGAGGAGAATTTCAATCTCTATCCAAGTTTTTTAAAGATCATGGTATACATCACAAGGTTTCCTGCCCTTACACACCTGAGCATAATGGTGTGGCTGAAAGAAAGTATAGAAACTTAGTAGAGATGGGACTGTTCTTATTGGCTCAACCAGGCCTATCTATGTCTTTCTGGGATGATGCTTTCTCCAATATTGCTTACATCATAAACAGAGTCCCCTCCAAGAAACTGTCTTATAAAAGTCCCTTGAAGTCTTACATGGTCATAATCCTGGTTACACGCAACTTAAAGTGTTTGGCTGCCTTTCATATCCTTTTCTCAGATCATACAACAAATACAAACTACAATTCATATCATCTGCAGGCATTTTTATTGGTTACAGTACACACCACAAAGGCTACAAGATTCTTCTGCCTAATGGCAAAGTTATTGTCACAAGGCATTTTTTTTTTTATGAAAACATTTTTCCTCACAAATCAAAATCTCAAACCTCCATCCCTTCACATCTGTCCCATAGCCATACAAGACCTCCACTCATTCACAATCTTACTGATCATACATCAGACCAAATCCCACCCCACCCCCCCCATCCCTCCTTCATCAAATAATCATGACCCTCACATCTTAGATCAGCATCATGATTCAACAAATCAGTCATCCTCTCCATCTCAGAGTTCTAACACTACCATTCCATTTTCTGTTCACCTACCACTAGACAGCAATGCTACACCTCAACCTGATGATCCTTAACCTGGCACAGCTATTCGTACTCGCTCCATGATCACAAGATCCAAGGATGGCATATATAAGCCTAAGGCTTATACCATGGATTTATCCACTACTGAGGCTTTATTTGTTCAAACAGGCCTTATCCAACCAAGACTGGACCAATGCTATGTCTACTGAGTATCAAGCTCTCATGAGAAATAATACATGGGCCTTGACTCACCCTGGAAAGGATTAAGTGGGTTGTAAATGCATTTTCAACTTAAAAAGAATGTAGATGGCTCTATTTCCAGATATAAGGCAAGATTAGTAGCTCAAGGATTCTCTCAAACTGCTGGTTTTGATTTTAGAGAAACATTCAGTCCTGTTGTAAAACCTACCACCATCAGATTGGTTCTCAGCATTGCTGTTACTAATGGATGGGCCATCAGGCAATTGGATGTCAATAATACCTTCCTCCATGGTGATCTACAGGAAATAATTTACATGAAACAGCCTCAGAGATTTGAAGTAAATGGTTCTGATGGTAATCCCCTTGTTTACAGATTGAATAAGGCACTAATGGCCTAAAACAAGCATCTAGGGCCTGGTTCCTCAAAGTAAAACATGTCTTGCAAAATCTTGGTTTCAACAACATCTCTTTTTTACAAATCTAATGGTCACACTAGATATTCCTTCTCATATATGTTGATGATATACTTATTACAAGTTCTCATGCTTCTATGATCTTTGATGTTAGTACACAGCTCAGTCAGGCTTTTTCCATTAAATATTTAGCCGATCTACATCACTTTCTTGGTATAGATGTGACTGAAACATCTCAACGCCTTCGTCTTTGCCAAAAGAATTATATTTCTTATCTGCTGCTAAGAGCAAGCATGTCTAATGCCAAAGTAGTCATACTCCAGTGGTATCCACCTCTAGACTGCCTAAGTTTCATGGCCAACCCTTTCCTGATGGTACTTCTTACAGAAGGACTGTGGGGGCTTTACAGTATTTCACAATAACCAGGCTTGAGATATCCTTTGTTGTAAACAAAATAACCCATTTCGTGGCATAACCCTCAGATACACATTGGAGAGAAGTTAAAAGACTTTTGAGATACCTAGATGGCACATCTGATCTTGTGCTTCATTTCATTAAATATTAGAATAGCAATTTTTGGATTTTCAGATTCAGATTGGGCTAGTGAATTGGATGATAGAAGATCTGTCACAGGCTTTTGCACCTTTCTTGGTTAGAGTTTACTTTCTTGGAGTTTAATGAAACAGCAATGCATTTCTAGATCCAGTACAGATGCCAAATATAGGAGTTAGCACATCTATCTGCTGAAATTATTTGGTTACAGGCCTTGCTATCTGAACTTCAAACAATACTTAAGAATATTCCTACTGCTTGGGTTGATAATCTCA
Source organism: Phtheirospermum japonicum (assembly GCA_014905375.1). Lineage (NCBI taxonomy): Eukaryota > Viridiplantae > Streptophyta > Magnoliopsida > Lamiales > Orobanchaceae > Phtheirospermum > Phtheirospermum japonicum. Next base: position 1,584,959 of record BMAC01000070.1, read on the forward strand.
ATACTGTTGCTCGTGCATCTAATCCTATCATGCATGCAAGAACTAAGTATATAGAGCTTGACATTCACTTCATTAGAGATTGTATTGTAGCTAGACAACTTCAGGTCCATCATATTCCCTCTACTCATCAGCTTGCTGACATCTTAACAAAACCTCTCAGCAATCACTTCTTCTCTTGGCTGCGTCACAAACTCGGTGTTGTTAGCTTAGTCTCGCTCGAATTGAGGGGGGGTGTTAGATGATCTCAGCAATTGCATCATAGATGACCTCAACAACCCTATGATCTCGGCATAACACAATGCAAGCTGGCATATGATCTCAGCATAACACCATGCAAGTTGTCACCTCGTAACTGCAGCATCTCCAAGGAATATTCCCTGCAACGGTCTGCTATTCAGTGCCAGCCTGAGAATGTACTACCTCATAGTATGATAATGACATTTGTTACTATCCAGCTCCACATGTGTATCTTCGATTAATCATGGTTGTTGATTCTAGGGTTAGCTAGGTTTAACCATATATATATAGCTCTTCAATATAAACTGCATTATGTTCTATTATTCGCAAGCAATGAAAAACATATTGTAATTTCTTCTCTGCATTTTTCCAATTTAATATATTAGCTATTTTTTTAATCAAATAAAGTCTCACAAATATTTGTATTGCATCCTCGCCTTTTCTATTTATCACTCTTAGATGAATTCCAAGTGTGTTTGTTAAATTTATAAGTTATTCAAAATATTATATTATAAGTTTGAGAGCATATATGATATTGAGTTTCTGATTAAAACTATAGTAGATAAGCTTATAAGTCCCAAATGGTGAGGAATAAGATAATATGTTTTGAGCTTGTTACTTGTGCAGTACCACATTTCATTACGGAGAAAAAATATAGTATTTGTTAGGAATTAGTCTTTGTATATCTTCTCCATGATTGTAGGGAGTTAGTTTATTGTTGTATTCTTATATATACGGTTAGTTGTATTCACTCAGGATTAAGGAAAATAAATATTCTTTCATGGTATCACCAGGTCTCTTCCTGTGCCAACCCTAATTTTTTTTTTCTCTCCTCGCCTCCCTTCAGTCTTTTATCTTATTTGGCCATGGCGCAATCCTTTGTGTTTGACGCATCTTTGTCACTCCAAGCCATGACGAGTTTGGTTCCTATCAAACTCAATTCCACGAATTATCTCGTGTGGCATAGTCAAGTTTTTCCTCTTCTTTTCACGCAACAGTTTCTGCCTTACGTGGATGGCTCACTTCCTGCCCCATCTCGCACTTCTTCCTCTGGCGATGTTTCCGCTGTCAATCCCGAATATGTTAAATGGCTCTCTAAGGACCAGATCGTCCGTGTCTTTCTCGCCTCGACGCTAACAGAAGAAGCCATGGCAGTCATCATTGGTTGTCAATCTTCGGCTGAGGTTTGGTCCACTCTTGCGACCACTTTTAATCAACACTCGAAGGCTCATGAACTCCGCTTGAAAGATGAGCTTCAGTTTATCAAGAAGGGCTCCAAAACCATCTCTGAATATGGCAATATTTTCAGGGGCCTATGTGATCAATTATTATCTCTCGGTTGTGTTATCGATAACACCGACAAATCTCATTGGTTTTTACGTGGATTGGGTTCTGAGTTTCACAATTTCTCTACTTCTCAGATTAATCTCATTCCACTTCCCACTTTTCCAGAACTATTAGCTAAAGCCGAGTCGCATGAATTGTTCACCCGCTCTCTTGAGAATCCATCGTCTATCTTTACTCCATCTCAGGCTTTTTCTGCGCAAACTCAGCACAAGAATTCTAGTGGCCGAAAATACTCCAATTTTCGCAACTCTGGTAATCGTTTTGGCGGCGCTAATAATAAATCTGGTGGTCGTGGTAATTCTCACCGTTCTATTGGCGGTGGTGGCAGGGGACGCTCGCCACCAGCTTGTCAGATTTGTCGTCAATCTGGCCATTATGCTACGTTTTGTCCAGACCGTTACGGCCAACATGCTCCTCAGGCGAACCTCGCTGAGGCGTTTCAAGCAGGCTGCTCATTAAATCCTTCCACCACCTCTGACTGGTATGTCGACACTGGCGCCACGGCTCATATGGCAAACTCTTCGGCTTCGCTGGACTCTTCATCCTCTTATACCGGCAATGATTCCGTTCTCGTTGGAAATGGTAATTCCCTTTCCATTTCTAGTGTTGGTTCCCGCCATTTATCTCGTGATTTGTCTCTTTTGGATGTCTTGGTCGTACCACATATCACGAAAAACTTATTATCCGTCAGTAAACTCACCCATGATTATCCGGTTAATATTATTTTCACTAATAAGTCATTCCAAATTCAGCACCGTCTAACAGGGGTCCCTTTGGCCCGGGGCAAGCGTGAAAATGGACTTTATGTGCTCGAGCATGGTCATGAAAGCCTTGTTGCTGCGTTATCTACTCCAAAAATCAAGGGTTCGTTTGATTTGTGGCATCGTCGGCTAGGCCATGCAAATTTTGATACTATTCGGTTATTAAATAAATTGGGATTTTTATCAGTCACTTCTATTTTACCGAATCTTATTTCTTGCTCGTCATGTCATTTATCTAAGAGCAAGCGACTTTCTTTTGTTTCTAATTCTTGTCGTGCTTCTCATGTTTTGGATATTATACATTGCGATTTATGGGGACCTTCTCCTATTACGTCATGGGATGGTTATCGTTATTATGCGGTTTTTATTGATGATTTTTCTCGGTATTCCTGGATTTATCCTTTGCGGTTGAAATCTGATTTCTTTGATGTTTTCGTTCAGTTTAAGTTAATGGTGGAAAATCAATTTTCTTGTTCTATCAAACGTTTTCAATCTGACGGTGGTACTGAGTTTACTAATATGCGACTTCAAAATCTTCTTATTAAGCAATTTCGTAAATATCATTTTCAAGTTAAAATTATTGTGTCTTATGTTTGTTAACTAAAATCCAACTTCGATGGGCGAATAAATTATATATGATTTTGAATTTAATGGATATTATAAAATCTGAAGGTATATGGTTTTAAAAATAAGTCTCAATTTTACGATGTTGTTATTCAATGTTAACCAACACTGATTACTAACATCGACCAGAGTAAAGTAAAAATATGCAGCGGAATAAAATATAAGAACACGATTGAACAAATTCAGTTCACAAGTAAAAGTACTTGTGAACTTGGGTGTACAAACCCGAAAACTATATTACTTTCTTGTTCACGCTTAATACAAAAATATAAAGTAATATATGAAAACCAAATATCAATAAACTTGATACTAAATACTTGTTGCCGGAATGGCAAAATCTTCTCCGTTGGTCACGCAACTTTGAAGAGCTTGTTAATCTCGATCAATGGCTCCAAGTAGTTCTTCGTGTTCTTGCTCTTGTTCATCGTCTTGCCTCTTGCGTCGATCTCTTTGTCAAAATCCCGTGCTTTTAAAAACCGTGATACCAAGCTTTAGGAATCCTTGTCTTAAATAGACAAATATAAATTCCTAGACTTGGTAAATTCCTAAAACATACTCTAAACACAATCTAGGAAACAAACAAAGTCTTTAAACATAAACTAGGAAACACAATATATTCCTAAATCTAGTTTCCTAACTTTTTTTGTGCCCAAGAAAGGCAAATAACAAAATAGGAATTATTGCCAAGAATTAATTCCTCAACAATCTCCCCCTTTTGCCTTTCTGGACAAAACACTAAGACGCAAACATAAAATTACTAACTCCCCCTAAGTTAAGCAACTCCCCCTAAACAAAACACCCAATGTTGTTAAAATTCAAACCAACATTACAAACCAACATTGTTCAAAATAACACTTAACAAACCAAAACAGAGTAAAGGAACTTATTGGCTTCGAATCCTCTTTGAACGTCGAGGAGATGTCGAAGTTCCTTCACCGCTATTCTTCCTCTTCTTCTTCTGTCGCAACTCCATCATTCTCTTCAAAGCCTTGTTGCGCGCCCGAATTCGCTTCCTCCTCTTCTCTTGAGCAAGGCTTGCCAAGGCTTTGGCAGCAACAGCATCAGCGGCAGTAGCATCGTCCTCATTTTTGGCATTAACGTCATTTCATCACCCTATGTCCGTGCCAGCGTCTCCATCTTCTTCATCTCCCCCTTTTTGACCAGAAAGGGAAAGGGCCTCCAAAAGAGAGCTACGAAGTGCCTGTAGCTGAGTAATCTGCAAGTCAATGGAAGCAACATGCGCACGCAAGAGCTGTGCAGAAACGCGGACCATGTTGGGATCATCCCTCCCAACATCACTAGCAACATCATCCTGGAGAGGATCCTGCCAAGGCAAATCAATAACTCTGGCACCAGTAGTATGCTGGCTACGGAAAGCAAACCAGTCAGCCTCTCCCGTGAGCACATCATCAGGACCAAGCTCCAAACCTTGACTCTCCAACAATCTGAAAATCAAAGATGGAAAACACAACGAGGCGGCAGACCTAGATGTGGCAAACTTAGTAATAATATCAAAACATGTTGGCCAAAACTGAATTTAACCCCCTTCCCAAGCTTAAACAAGAACTGGGCCTGAGGCTTCGTAACACACGTTGTGTTCTTAGAAGGGACCCAATTGCACACCGCAACCTTATGCAGAATGGAGTAAAGAGACGAAAGACGGGTGATAGGGAGCTGCTCAAACCAAGAACTAACCAAACCACCAGACAAAAACACAACAACTTCATTCAAATCATCCACAGACGAGTCACCCCGGGAAGGTTCAGTGCCAAACAATTCATCAATAAAAGCCGGGGTGAACGAAAAAACCTTGTCACGCACAAACACTTTACCATAATTGACCGACTCCAGATAAACCATAGAAGGCAAAAGATTGGCATAAAACTCGACAACAATTTCCCGCACAAAAGGCATGGCAGTTGACACGGTGGAGTACATACCTTTATGTTGGAGATAGGCAATGAGGTTGTGCTTTGCAAAGAACTCAACCGACACTCGATGCTCGGCGATCATGTGGCGGGTTTAGTATGCGGCAAACAACTCCGCAGCCTCGGCAATAAGGAACTTCTTAGAAAAAGGTTCCATGCCCTCAAGCTCAAAAACCGGAGTGGAAATGCCTTCAGACGACTGAGAGTGATTGCAGGCATCTGACGAAGATGACGTAGGAGTATGAGAAGCACGAGGAATGGATGCAGCACTGGAGGAAGAAATAGCAGGGGAACGACACAATGTTGGTAAAGAGGTATCAACAGTGCTAGCAACATTGTCCTTTACAGCAGCCTTCTTTTCCTTTCTATCCTTCTTGCAAGCAGTAAGGATGTCTTTCAGGGGCACATCAAATGATGAATCAGGGGAATACTCAAATAGACCTGTATCAAAATCAGGTGTAGCAGCACGAACAGGAGACGACGGGGGATCAGCGGTAGTCGGCATAGCGGAACTGGTAACTTCGTCGGTGATAAAATCCAGCACAGTATATGGAGGGGAGGAATACTTAGTCGCAGAGGACTTAGGAGAGACTTTGATCTTTGGCCGACCTGATCTCCTGTCGGCTTTGCGCACAAGCTGTTTTCGGCGAGTAAACATCTTCGCCAACAAACTTTGGGCAGAAGACGGTGGCGGCTCAGACCCCCCAACCGGAGCAGCAGGCACAAAGTCTTCATCATCTGCGTCGACTCCAAAATCACATCCTCCTGGAGGTTCATGTGTTTGATAGGCACGTGGCGACGCGGCCCTGCCTTACTTTTTGGGACCGCGGGCGGCACAACGCCGGGCGGTATATTGCGCAAGCGCCTAGACCGCTTCAAGGTTGGGTTCCCCATACGGCCAAAGGTTTCAGCCACAAACGCCAAATCTGGAGGATTGTCCACGTCAATTTCTTTCCCGGGCTGTCCTGGGAACACTTGAGCTACTAGCGTGGCGTCAACCGGTGATGGAACAGGTACGGCAGCGCGAGAATCAGGCGACGGCGAAGGTGGTGGCGATGTTGATAGTGGTGGGTTTGAAGAACTACCACCACCAATTTTCTCGTGAATATCAAGGCCACCAAACTTCGGATATAGCAGCGGGACCTGTTCGCCGGAGCGGCGAACTTCTTCAGGCAGTTCTGGGACAGATGAGGACGGCGGCGACGAACTGGACATTCTGTAAAATCACATAGATACACAACCAACAAGAAAGTCGAGAGAATTTGAGAGGGTTAGGAATCTGTAGAGTTTTAATTCAAAAGGGGTTTTGCAATTGTGAGCAAACGGTAAAAAGGAAGTCGGCTTTTTATCCTTCAAAAAGTGACTGTTGCACATAAGGAGAGAGAAGGTAAAATTAAAGGAAAATTCCTAAAATATTTCTACCGGCTGATTTTAGAATTAAAACAAAATTGTTTATTTCCTTCTTATAAAAACACCACTCCCCTTCAATTTAGGCAACACTAACACGCCCATTATCTTTTCAATAACCACTCCCCTTAAAAAAAATTGCACAACCCGAGCTACAAATTTGGCCGAAATACAAAGTTGAATTTTAATGAACCATCAGCACAGTTGTAACTATTATGTGCAATGTTAATTTTCACTCACCAAATTCACCTCGTTATTACCTGTCCAGCCGTCCGTTTTTAACCCCACTGAAAAGTTCAAACAAAACAAAATTAAGAGATTTCAAGTAAGACAAAAACACAAGAAACAAAACGCACAGCAAGATGGCATCTTCATAAAGTATGAATGTCCTATGGAATGCCTAAAAATCATGACCTAAAAGGTTAAAACAGAACACCTTATGATTTCAGTGTTTTGATCCAATGTTGCTTTTTATTACTAACAACATTATAAACAACATTGCCCTAGGTGAAGTCAATGGAAACTTACCCCTTAACCCAAATTAATGACTACGTCAAAATCTCTCAAGAAGGCGATTTTTAAAGATTGGAGCATTTTGAGTCCAGATTTTCTTCATTCTTGAAGGGATTTAAATCTTTTAATCTTCAGCAATTGCTGTTAAACGCCTCTTGTTTTTGGACCTGGGAGAAAACCAGTTTCTGCGGGCAAGTCCCACAATCACCTACTTTTGAAGAGGTTGGTTCTTTTTGTCATTACTTTTATTATAACAGAGGACCTTATTGCACTTTCAATCAATCTCAATGCATTAGTATAATGTTTGAAAAGAAAGGTAAAAATGCATGCAAACATATACAGATGTTGTGACTTGATGTTGATAGTGGGTGTCACAACATCGCAAACCAACATTGGTTAGACAATGCACATACCGAGATCTCTTTTCAAACGAGAGAAGGTCTCGTAATCTAATGCCTTAGTGAAGATGTCAGCTAGCTGATTGTCAGTTCCAATATGTTCAAGGCTAACAATCTTTCTCTCAACTAAGTCTCGAATGAAATGGTACCTTATATCAATGTGTTTTATTCGAGAATGCTGGACTGGATTTTTGGAGATATCAATGGCACTGGAATTGTCACACAACACCGTCAAGATACTACTGTGCAGACCGTAGTCCTCAATCATTTGGTTCATCCACAGTAATTGTGTGCACGCACTTCCAGCTGTAATGTACTCGGCTTCAGCTGTAGAAAGAGAAATACAATTTTGCTTTTTGTTATACCAAGAAATTAGGTTATTATCCAGAAAAAAATATCCCCCAGTAGTACTCTTTCTATCTACCACATCTCCAGCCCAATCTGAATCAGTGTACCCTATAAGTTCAGTACCAGTTCTTTTGTGTACCACACACCTAGTTCAGTTGTACCAGCAATGTATCTAATAATTTTTTTAACAGCTTTCAAGTGAGACTCTTTTGGATTAGACTGATATCTAGCACATAAGAACACACTATACATAATATCTGGTCTACTTGCTGTCAAATACAACAAACTCCCTATCATACTTCTATACATGGTTTTATCAACACCCTTACGAACATCGTCTCTAGACAACTTCACAGTTTTGCCCAGCGGTGTTTTCTTGACAGTTTCACCTTCTAACCCAAACGTTTTGACTAAGTTCTTTGCATATTTAGTTTGGGAAAGAAAAATACCGTCATCAAGCTGTTTTATTTATAAACCAAGAAAGTATGAGAGGTTACCTTCCATGCTAATCTCGAATGTATCGGACATCTGAGTAACAAATTCCTTGACCATCTCCTCGTTAGTGGATCCAAAAATAATATCATCCACATAAATTTGGACGATTAAGATGTGCTTATTGGATTTAAGAAGGAATAAAGTTTTATCAACTTCCTCTCGTCTAAAGTTCAAATAAATCAAATGTTGAGTTAGCCTTTCATACCAAGCTCTTGGAGCTTGTTTTAAACCATAAAGAGCCTTTTTAAGTTTTAAAACAAACTTTGGTTTTTGAGGATCCACAAATCCTTTAGGCTGCTCAACATACACTTCTTTACTTAAGACTCCGTTTAAAAAAGCACTCTTAATGTCCATTTGATGTAATGAAATCTTCATATAACATGCAACAGAAAGCAAAAGCCTTACTGACTCGATGCGAGCAACAGGGGCAAAAGTTTCATCAAAATCAATTCCTTCAATTTGCGTATACCCTTGTGCAACAAGTCGTGCTTTGTTCCTCACAATGTTCCCAGCCTCATCAGTCTTGTTCTTGAATATCCATTTTGTTCCCGTCACATGGGAATTTTCTGGTCGTGGCACCAAATCCCAAACATCATTTTTGGCGAACTGGTCCAGCTCCTCTTGCATTGCCCGAATCCAGAACTCATCCTTGAGTGCATCCTCCACTCGCTTGGGCTCTATTTTAAAAAGATACAAAGACTCACGAATCTTAGAACAATTAGTAGACAGACATACATACCTGACCATTTCCTTGAAATTAATCTGTCTCCGCCTTGTACTTCTTTCGTCTAAATCACCAATAATTTGAGGACTCTGGGAAGCTAATCTCCAAAATTTCATCCAGCTTTGCCTTACCTTATTCAGATTTGAAATGGTTCCTCGAACAGTGGTCAGTTCGTTCTTCATCTTTTCCAGCTCAGCGTCCTTCTTGGTGAGAGACGTTTCCAATCGGACAATAATGTCAAGCTGATCTTCCTTTTCTTTGGTTAGCTTCTCTACTTCTTTTTCGAGCTCTTTGGCCTTGAGTACCTGTATACTCCAACTGACAAATAATTTCTGGTGGTCAATACTCAGCTGCTCGTATTCCTCATAATAATCAGTGGTCTCGGCATTCAGGCACACGATGTTGTCTGCAAGCAAACCAACATGAACATCGTCGTCCCACACAACATGGGAAAATAAAGCTGGAACGGGATCAGTTGACTCAAAATCATTAACATCTTCGGTGAAATCAGTAGCGACCATGCTTTTCTTTTTAAGAGTGTTGGGACACTCGTTCTTGTAATGTCCCCAACCTTTGCATTCGTGGCATTGAATCTCGTTGAGCGGTTTTGTTGAACTTGACACATTGGGAATTGAAGTTGTAGACTGAGATCGGGGAAGAGTACGTCCAGTAAACTTTGGAGTAGATGTCTGTTGCCTGTTCCTTGTATTTGAGCTTGCAAAATTGTTCTTTTTCTTCAAGAAATTGTTGAAGCGTTGAGTCACAAAGGCCAGTTCATCTTCTCCGAGAGTAGTTGACTCCATATTTTTAATAATCCCATTAAAATTGAACTCTTCTTCATCTTCATCATCGACTACAATTGAATCGGAAGAAAAAGCAACATTCTTCTCTTTCGAGTTAGAGCTAACGTGTTCCATCTCATATTGCTTGAGATTTCCAACTAAGGTGTTGAAATCAATGTTATCAACATCTTTGGATTCTTCTATGGCCACCACCTTCATGCTATATTTCTTCGTAATGGATCTCAGCAATTTTTCTACAAGACGGGAATTAGTTATGGCCTCACCAAGCTCTCTGCACTCTTCAGTTATTTCTGACAATCTTACGGAGTAGTCCATGATTGACTCTTTCTCATCCATTCTCATAGCCTCGAAGGTGGATATGAGCATTCTTAATCTGGATTTCCTCACGCTTGCAATTCCTTCACACACCCTCTGGAGTGCGTCCCATGCATCCTTTGCTGACTCACAATTTTTGATGATGCGGTAGTAGCTTGCATCTACATAGCCACACAAGGTGTTGATGCATTTGAAGTTCCAATTTGCAGCAGTTGCTTCATCAGCAGTCCAGTCTTCCTCCTTTTTGGGGATGGCATCGCCCTCGCCATCCGTGACACGTGGCTTTTTCCATCCAATGAGGACAGTTTTCCAAACACGCTCGTCGATACTTTTCAAATGCCATCTCATTCTCTGTTTCTAGAGTGAATAATTCTCACCATTAAGGATTGGAAGCCTCGAGTTGCCTTGAGCGTCCATAGCACCTAAAAATAAGGATCAATACTTAAGAGGTTAAGTAACCCGCTCTGATACCAATTGTGAAATCTGAAGGTCTATGGTTTTAAAAATAAGTCTCAGTTTTACGATGTTGTTATTCAATGTTAACCAACACTGATTACCAACATCGACCAGAGTAAAGTAAAAATATGCAGCGGAATAAAATATAAGAACACGATTGAAC
>BMAC01000070.1:1595612-1635546 GCA_014905375.1 Phtheirospermum japonicum
CTTTCTTGTTCACGCTTAATACAAAAATATAAAGTAATATATGAAAACCAAATATCAATAAACTTGATACTAAATACTTGTTGCCGGAATGGCAAGATCTTCTCCGTTGGTCACGCAACTTTGAAGAGCTTGTTAATCTCGATCAATGGCTCCAAGTAGTTCTTCGTGTTCTTGCTCTTGTTCGTCGTCTTGCCTCTTGCGTCGATCTCTTTGTCAAAATCCCTTGCTTTTAAAAACCGTGATACCAAGCTTTAGGAATCCTTGTCTTAAATAGACAAACATAAATTCCTAAATTTGGTAAATTTCTAAAATATACTCTAAACACAATTTAGGAAACAAATAAAGTCTTTAAACATAAATTAGGAAACACAATATATTCCTAAATCTAGTTCCTAACTTTTTTTGTGCCCAAAAAAGGCAAATAACAAAATAGGAATTATTGTGAAGAATTAATTCCTCAACAGATATATTGGGTAAAAATTTAGGGTTGCGTTTATTCAACAATTTTGGAGGATTCTAGAGTTCTTGAACTCTACAAAAATTTGTCGATAAAAGTTAAGAATACTGTGAATTTTACTTAAGTTTGTTGTCGATAAAATGATTTTTGGTAAATATTTATAACAAAACTCAAATTTGTGGAAAAAAGCCTATAATATTTCTGTTGGTAAAATTAAAAAATAGTTGGTGATTTGTTGATAATTGATCAGTATAATTTGATGGAAAATATTATTTTTCATTATGTTGTTATTTTGTCAACAATTATAAAATTTTATGACATAATGATTTGTGTTTGTAAACTGTTAGGTTTTTTTAATAGACTTGGACTTTGAAAGTCTGCATGAATAAGAATTTTTTTGTTTGAGAAGAGTATTTAAAAGACAACTTTACTAAATAGTGTAAAATTTTGTCTGATTAGTGAATATTGTTGCATTATTTTATTAAACTTTCATATGTGGTGCACTAATTTATTTTTTATTAAATGTATAATGATATTTGGTGTATTAATTGTATTAATGGTTTTAATTGAGTAGATAGTGATGCATCAAAAATTATCGAATGAATACGATTTGAGATTAAGATTTCAAGAGTTATATTTTTAAATAGTCTCAACCCCAAATTTGGGATTCAATAAGTATTGAACAATCGGCACTAGTGCTTCTATCTTGATAATAAATGGGGTTGTGGGCCAACTTACGGCATTATAAATTTAATTCTTACTCATTAGGGTTGAAAAATTATCTATAATTAGTAAGCTACTTTTTGTGTCTAATAACTATTACTCATATTGAGTATTAAGTGCTAATATTCAACCAGAAAACCTAAGACTCGCTTTCTTAAAATTGTTTATATAAAAATAGGCTTTATTAGATTATGAATTTGGGTATTAAAATTCCGTAAAGAATAAATTCTTATTTGTTGATAATTTGGAATACTTTATAGTTTTATTATAAATGTAAAATTATGTTTAAAAATTAGATGTTAATGTCTTTAGATGGTTCGATTATTTTATTATTTCAGTTTAGGATGATTCGTTTGCACCGAATTTTTGATGTTTCAAGTTCATTTAAGGAAAAATGAACTTTTTCGTCATGTAAGTTGGTCTACTTTGTAATTTAGTCTTTTTTTGTCTATTTTCAATTTCGTCCGTTTTCTTTTTAAATATCTGCAATTTAGTCCGATTGTCGCCGGAAAAATTGAAATGCACCTTAATTTGCTGAGTAGGCGCCGATTATTGCTGACTTGGCTTCAAATTTGGGGATCCCCGGCCGCGTAAAAATAAATGAATTTAGATTTTATTTTAATTGATGTGTTGGCATAAGAAGGTGGAAAACATGAGCAATCCTATTTCAAATTGAAATAATTGAAATAGGAATACCAAAGGCTACCAGCACCGCCACCCACTTGTACCGCCAGCAAAGTCGGGAATTGACAGAAAAACGGCAGTAGGCAGCAACGTCAACGTCACCGGCCACCTCCTTTGATGCTGGAAACCGTCGGATAGCAAGCCAGACACGTCAGGTTGCCATCTTTGCCGGCGCGTTCGGGCCACGTGCGTCCGTAGCTATCGTCGTCCAACTCCGCTAAAGATGGCGGCGCGTGAACCAGATCCACTGTCGTCGCCGTTAACAGCAGCGCCGTTCTACTAGCGAACGGCCAATACCTTCAATGGCGGCAACTGACGTGACCCAAATCGGACCCGATTTATCACCGTCGACTCGCTGCCACGTCCTATCAGCCGTTTCTGCTGCTATTATCACCGGCAGCTGCGAATATTAGGGTTCATGGCAGACCACTGGTACGAGCATCATCACCGCCTAAACTCGCCTCAGCCAAAAAATACCCTACGACTGCCGACCACTAACTTAATATACCGTCGCCGTGCTGTGCCGTCCTCAATATCTCGACCACCCCAATTTGTGCAAAATTGCAGCTGTTATAATAAAGGGGTTTTCGGGAGTCGGAGGGGTTGATTTCGAGTATGAAATAGGATTGCTCACGTTTTCCCCCTTCTTATGTCAAAAGTATGCTAACACATCGATTAAAATAAAGTAAAAATCTTTTATTTCCACGCGGCCGAGGATCCCCAAATTTGAAGCTCAAATTTGAAGCCAAGTCAGCAAGAATTGGCGCCTACTCAGCAAATTAAGGTGCATTTCAATTTTTCCGACGACAATCGAACTAAATTACAGATATTTAAAAAGAAAACAGACGAAATTGAAAACAGACAAAAAAAATGGGACTAAATTGCAAAATAGGCCAACGTATGAGACGAAAACGTTCATTTTCCCTTCATTTAAACTACCTACATATTGAATAAGAATTAGGTAGATAAAAAAAATAGTTGATTAATTGAGATTTAAACTTACGATCATAGATCATGAGTTCTACACCAAACACGTACATAGACAATATGACTAGAATTGATTGTAAAAAATGATAGCTCAAACTTGTGGAATTACAAGTGGTCAAAAACTTAGTTGATTTAGCAAGGAAACCAACTTAAATCTTCAGATACTATTCATGCTGCATTCTTTATATTGTTTATCGCATTATTGAACTCGTTTATAATAATCCTAATCAACCCATTATAGTTGATTAACCTTAAAAAGTTCATGTTATGAAAAGCATAAGCATATTTTTTCTGATAAACTCATAATTGAATGGAGAAAATATCTTTTTTTATCCATTTTTCTATATATTTTCTGTGAACTCACATATTATTATATAATTTTACGAAAATATTATTTCTAAACAAAAGAAAGTAAATTTATTTTATATTTTGCATTTCTTTTGTTTTATTGGTACAATATTTTTATATCTATTGATCATCAAACCTTAATCTTTAATCAACTAATGTAATTAGTTAATACCATATAACAATTCAAAATCATCTATCAACCCAACGAATCAGCTTTACATGGCAGACCCTTAATTTTATGAACTCGCATATATTATTATAAAATCTTATGGAGACATTAATCTTAGAAATAAGGAAATATTTATTCAGAATGTATAATTTGCTCTCACTTTTATATTGCCTTTTGCATAAAAGTTTGTTTCTGTATCTTTTCATTATGTATATATACATTGGTAAAAAAATGTAAATAAGCTACTCTAGTCAGTAAGTTTATCGTGACTAAAAAACATAGTGCTACATGATTTACTAGCTAGAGCTAGGTAAGTGATTGGCATCACATTTTGGATCATATATAATTATTGAGTTATGATTGATTTTCTGACAATTATCAAATCACCTCATTCTAAAACAATTATTAATGGTAAGGTTTTGTAGGTAAGTGGAGAATTGGGTTTTGAAGAAAATTGCTGACTTTGCTGACATATTTGCTTACGTCAAACCACAAGAATGATTGGAGATGTACTACAGAAACATATATTTGTATATGGATCAAAGATTGTCCCTTTTTTCATTATAAAAATCTGTCTTTTCTTATTTATAATAATAACACTCAGTCCCACTCCCCCAAAAACATGAATCTTGTGTTCTCACACACACAATGACAGATTTGTGAAGCTGGTGATGATGACAAGCCCAATATTCCTCCTGCATTATTAGACCACTGATGATAAGTCATATGGCAATCAAGGGATAATTACAGAAACAGCCCCTAAACTTAAGCCTGATTTCAAAACAATACAACTATCTACCCTGTATAAAAGAAATACTAAGATAGACGTATAGCTATTTTACACAGATAAAAAACAATATATATGTTAATATTAGTTAAATTAAAATCTTGAGTTTCTTTCATTATTCCCTCGACTAATTTGCATAAATTTTGATTACTTTAATCCCCCAAAAAATACGAGCATACATGAAACATATAGTAAAGTGGGAGAGGAGGAGATTCGGATACATAGCTGGGTTTCTCTATAACTAGGCTAAACTACTTCAGGGGTGATATTGTAATTTTGATCACAATTATGCTCTCTCTCAGTAAATTTATCAAGGATTAAAAATATGCAGAATAGAGTGTAACAGGGAACTAAGGTAGTCTGAAGAAACTAGGACAT
The DNA here is from genome assembly GCA_014905375.1 of Phtheirospermum japonicum. NCBI lineage: Eukaryota > Viridiplantae > Streptophyta > Magnoliopsida > Lamiales > Orobanchaceae > Phtheirospermum > Phtheirospermum japonicum. Next base: position 1,600,146 of record BMAC01000070.1, read on the forward strand.
GTTTTCATATCAGAGGAAATTATATATCTAAGTAGATACTATGTAAGCAGATATGTAATTCTCAGCAGCACTTCTCACTGAATCCAATCCATCAAACAATCCAGTGTAAGTATCCTACATATTATCGCCAATCACTCGGTTTTTTCGTCCGTGTTTGACGCTTCAAGAGGAACAATGCTCCAAGGAGTGCAGATTAAATTAAAACCGGCATTCTTAAAGTACGCTAATACTTAAAACAGACCAACTAGTAAAAGCTTCCTAGGATATCACTATTGAAAGTCATCCAGAAAAAAGTTAAATCTCTAGCAGCATCAGGAAATTTTTTGCATGCATTTTTTACAGTACAAAACCTGATTACGCAAACAAAATCGAATCCAGAATATCCGAGTTCAAGATTACATCAACTATAAAGTATTCAATTCATCAAAGAAATCTAAGAAAATAAGCTGGACTCGTATTTATCGACTTTCCTCATTCTTGAGAAGTTGTCTCTATTTCGTCGAGGGTCAAATATCACTAACATTTTTTTTCAGATTACTTCATGGAAATTCATGTAGGATCACACATGCAGATCCAAACAAACCCAATTCAAAAATAAACATATTCTACATCGGGGGAGGGGGTGGATAGCTACATTAGCATAAACCAATAAAATAAATAATAATAATAATAATAATTCAAAAAAATCCACAATTTAATAAATTTAAAATGAACACAAGAAAACTCAGCTAACTCTCTCAGTTGAAATCCCTTAGTCGTTTCTTTAGCATTTCCATCGACTTCTTTTTCGCACTCTGCTTCGATGCTCTGTTTGAAAGACTACCGAAAAGCCCATCATTCGAATCCTTATACTTCTCACATATAGTCGCCACCTTCTTATAATCCAACGCGTAATAATTTTTCTGCCTTATCACCGGGTTCATAAAATTCTCAGGCTGACTACTCATAAGCAGATTTATCAATTGCCTCGCCTCAACTAAACAGCCCCTAAAGCTCCCATCTTTATATATCTCGTTCAATCCCGTCGAATGAAACCGCTCGTCCGAAAAAGTCTCCAATGCCTTCAAATCGTTGTTAAAGCTCGTAATCGCGTTCACGTTAAACCTCTTCACACCGTCGCTTAGAAACGTCCCGACGATCGAGTTCGATATATGCTCCAAAGCACCACTCCCGACTTTATACAGAGCGTCGAGGGGTAAAATCTGCTGAGCTGTCGACATAACGGTGTCTAAGTATATAACGACCTCGTTTATGTACTCGTTGCCGTGCTGGGCAACCTCGTCCGAAGTCCAGTTCACGTTTTCGGTCAACGACATGAACTCATCCAACTTGGAGTTGACTAAATTCAAGAACGAGAGGTAAGCCTCATCTCGTGAGGTTTTCAGAACAATCTTGGCAGTTAATGCGCACTGAGGCCTGTCGATCGATCGGACGGGTATCCCACATTGTTGGGCCGTGTGCTGGAGAAAATAATCGCAGGCCCGTTCGAGAACAGATATATTAGCCGCGATCTGCATGGCTTGAGAAACTCCGGTCGTGCCACTGTGAACCGTGTTGAGTATAACTTCGTTCAAGACGTCGATCAGTAATTTGTCTAGATACTTACGGACGAAGTCGAAATAATTCATCTGAACCCCATAAGATAAATAATTAACCGAGTCCTTAATAAACGATCGGACGATCCGGCAACAATCAGGCACCATTGACGAGAAAGGCGCTATATATGGAAATGCCGGCATTATATCCGAAGTCTGGAGATGAAACAAAAGAACGTTCGACTGATAATCCGATTCCTTTTTCATCACCATCTGCTCATACGTGTCGTTAGCGAGAATTTCAGTGATTTGGCTACGACAGTCTGATAAGAGAAGCTCGTGGTACTTATCACGACCGCTGTTCAACGTTTCGAGAATCGGGCCCACCTCGTAACCGTACTGCCTGAGCGTCGACCCAAAAAGGGTTACATAATCTTTGACTAACAAAAGATGGCTCGCCGCGTCCATGTGGGAAAATTGTTCTTCTAGAATCGCGGTCACTTTAGCAACGGCCTTTTCCCACATCGTCTCGAGCTCGGTCGGTGACAATAGCCCGCCAGCTGTCCTTAAAACCCGATCTTCAACAATAAAATAGCCCGCAATGTGGGATAAGAACGTCTGGTGGGATTCGAGGAACGGGTGGGCTGACGAAATCTGCAAATCGGATTTCAGCTGCAGGAAACGGTTATTGTAGTAATAATCGCGAAACTCATCTTGGATTTTAAGGCACTCATGGATGTGGTAAGCCCGGTAAAGGGGAGTGAGATCGAATTTCAGAACCGAATTCTCGTCGATCTCCTCGACGTCGAGCATGTAGTTCAAATCCTCTAAGCCCAAACAGCTCTGCTCCTCGGCCTTCCTCTGACGGGCCAGCATGTCCTCTTCGCGCTGACGGGCCGACGCGGTGTACCCGATAGCCGTCTGCCCGATATCCTTAGCCGCGCTCCTTATGTGAACGAGCCACTCGTTAACTTCGCTACAAACCCTTTTCTTGATATGCGATTTTAGAATTGGCAATGTATTCTCGATCAGCAATTTCAAAGCCCGGACAGATATATTCTGCAAGTAGCTTTTTTCGATCAGGTCGACGGCTTTTAGGGCCGGATAGAACCGTGCCCCGGAGACGTGATCGTTGCACTTCACGCAGAGATCCAAGATTTGGACACAATTCTTGGACATCTTGATAGCTTCGGTGACGTTGTTCTTGACGGAGTAAGATTCTAGAAGCTCCTCGAGTTTGGTGAGCAATGAGCTGCCGACCTGCTGAAGCCTGTAGTTATCGCTCGAGAGCTCAGATTTGAGCTCCTCGGCGTCGACTAATACGCCGCGAAGCTCGTCGACGGCGACTATGAATTCTTCGTAGTGGAGCTTACAGAGCTCCTCGATTTCGACTTCTTTCTTTTTGACTAAGCCCCTGAGCTGGAGTAAGAGGGCCTCGGGCTTCCCGGTCTCGAAGGCGAGCCGGACCATGGGCCCGAGGTCCTCGCCGTTGTTGACCATGGTTGCGAGGACAGAGTCCTCGTTGCTGGTATCGCCATTTTCGGTCACAATTCTCTTTTTTGTTTTCGAAGTCATTTTTGGTATTTCGAGTCAAAAATCCTGCAAAAAACGAGAAAATTATATAGTTTCTAAATTAGTAGTACACTAGTGTTTACATGATCCATGAAATTTTATACACTAGATACACTGAGATTCTTTAAATTTAGTAGTTCAAAAAAAAAGCATAACATGGAGAATAATAAATTGTTTGCACATGTAATAAAATAACAGAGCTTATTACTATAATTGTACATTTATTTCATTACTGACAGTGATAAACAGAGCAAGGTAAAAAAAGCAGGACAGCAACATCAATATATCACCAATTTTTGGAAAATATAGCATCCCATTTTGGGATCTATTTCCTTTTCGAGTACTGGCTAATTAAAATCCAAGAATGGAAAAAAAAAATAAAAAAAATACACACAGTCCTAGCAAAAGGGTTTTCACAGAATGATATGAACCAAAACCAATGGAAAAGGCAAACAAGAAATAAGTTACAAGATCAAACGGATTAAGCATTAAGCTAAAGAGAAAACAAAAAAGAACCTTAATTCTGATCAAAATCAAGAAACGAACCCAAGAATTCTCTTTCCCTATTTTTCCCAATTAAAAAATGCGCGTACCTCGTATCTTTCTCCCCTTCGATTCTCGGTTGTCTTGGGTTTTTCCAATTGTAGGCCAAATTTGTGTTTCGATGCTCTTTATGTATGACAGCGACAATAAAACTTTGCCGGATTTTCCATTATTGGTGCGATGATGCGTAGCTAGCGACTAATAATTAAATTGGGGAAAAAGGGCACAAAAAAACATTCTCACTTAGAAGCAAAGACAACAGTCAGAATTCCCAAATCCAAATGTTTGTTACTGATGCAAACATAGTATGTTATTATTTTTATTTTATTTTATTTTATTTTTTTAATTTACCTTCGTTTTGGGCATCTCTTGTTTAAGGTTTGTTTCTATTTTCTTACTATATCTTTACATCCCGAGTTCAAGAAACCTACCTAGTCGATTTTATTATTATTGGGTATGTCAAGCTCAAAGATTTGATTATCACATGCTATATGCATTCGACACTTTCTAAAGACACCATAATTTTTATTTTTATTTTAAACAGATCTATTACTTATTGAAATGACCAAATAATCTTCAAATTAAATAAAATTATTAAATCTCAAAAATTATTTTTGGTTCAAACCTCTCAAAAATTTAACCCAAATATTCTTTCACAAAACATTCCCATAATTTATCTCAAAACCATATACAATCCTAAAAACTCGACATTGGAGCATGATAATATGAGCGAGATATATAATGTAAATTTTCTTGGCAATTTTCTTATTAAAATCATCATACCTTGTATTTTTCTTCTTTTTTATTTTCATCATGTTTTGTTTCATTACTATTTGTTGAAATATGGCCCCAAATATGATATTCCACATTATCACAAGCCCATCAATTACATTATTTCTTCTTCTTCTTCTTCTTTTTAATCATGTTTTTGTTTCATTACTAATTGTTGAGATATGGCTCAAATATGATATTTTGTTGATTGGCCCTCTACATTGTCATTAGTACATCATTATTTTGCTCAGCTCCAAGCCCATCTGAACAGGCACATGACGAAAGACCCACACATTCGTTGGGTTAATTATATCAGCCCAGGCATCTATGCCTTGTTGATCTTGACCGTTCGTTTCTTGGGTTATAATCCCAGCTATTCGTATCCTTGTTTAAGCTCACTCCCTCACTTTGTCTCTCTCTCTGGTTTGTGTCTTCTTCCCTTGTCACTCCCGATCTATTTCTCTGTGAAAACCTTGCGATTGTGTGTGTAAATTAGCTTGTCTCAACTTATGTACTACTTTTGTAGTGTAAATAATGCTTGTAGCAGGTTTATGTGTTAGGAATCTAGCTGGTATATCTAGGCTAGTTGTGAATGTGCGTTGCTTGCTTTATGCTTTGATTTTAAATTTCTCATGTATGTGCTCCTTGTCGGAGCAAACGTGCTTTAATTATTTTTGTTAATCTATTTATCGGTTGGTGTTTTTAACTTTCTAAAAGTTCACTCACGTGAGACTCTCTTGCCCAGGCCGTTGTGTGCCATAGGGGATCTAGAGGGGCGTGAGTTGTCGATTTCTTGGTGAGGTTGACTACCGACTTAAGTTGTTAAGTTAATTGGTGAATCGACAAGCATTCACCGTGATTTATTTGTAAATTCAGCATTTGCTCATGTTTGTGTCGTGTGCTTAATTACTTTGTATGTTTTGTTTTTTTTTTTTTGTGATTTCTTTGTGAATTGTTGTTTCTAAGTTTCAGTTGTTTGTGTTGTCGAGTGCGTAATTATTCAAAGTGATGTGCTTTTTTAAAATGGGTTCGACCTCAACATTTAATTTAGCTCATTTTAACGGAAAAACTAATATTGCCTTTTGGCATCAAAAAAGCCGTAAGTGGTATTGATTTTGTGTAATCGGTTGGCAATTTGTGTGCTAATTCTGGTATTCTTGGACATAGATTATGCCCGATACATCTCGTCATATTGAAAGGGTGAGGTGTATGATTGAATATTCTACACTTTCAAATAATCTTTAAGGGAAAGTTGTTGTTATTGTTTATTTGATCAATACATCACCTTATGTGCCTTTGAATGGCACATGTCGAGAATTTGTGTGGAATGGTATGAAAATTAAATTATCAAATTTGAAAGTATTTGGTTGCTCTACTGTTGTGCATCAGAAAAATGATGAACTTGAACCTTATTTGAATTCTGTCTTCCATGACTATTTTGATGGGGTTAGTGGTTATTGATTGATGTTAAAAGGAGGGAACTATTTTTAAGGTGTTAATCAGTTGGGGTATTGATGTTGTATTCAACGAATTTGATTTTTCTTGTTTGTCCTCGTCTTTGCATGTTTTTTATTCTGCCCCTACTCCAATTAAGATGGAGCGTCTCCCTTGTTTAAGTGGTTTAAGTATCGGTTTTTTGAATTTCTCTAGTGCTTGTGATATTACTAATTTACATGGTTTGTTTTTGTCTTGTGGTCATGTTGCTGATGTGCATTTGAGATTTGTTGAAAATATGTATAAGTATGATCGTGATGATATAAGTGATTGTTGTTTGGCTAGAGACATATCTGGAATAAGTAATATTATATAGTTGCAATCTTGTGTTGACTTTCATTTGACTTTTATGTATTTAATTGCTTGAGTCCATTGATTTACCATTTGTTTGATGCCAAACTGTTCTTGAGACACTTCACAGGTCAGTCTTTTTGTGTTGCATGGGATGTGGGTGCTGAGAAATTCAGGATATTTAATTTGTACATATTTATGTGTATTTTCTGTATGTTTTGTGTGCTTTAGTTGAGATTAAGTCGTGTTTTATCTCATTTTTTCTTGTTTTGTATTTTTCGTAGCTTTAGTCGTCTTTTTAGGATTTTTCATACGTTTCTCGATTTTGTGTAGATTTTTTATGTTATTTTATTTTTCTTAGTTGTAGGAGAATCGAGCGGACCCAAGCGAATTCCTGAGGATCATAACCGGCTCGACTTAACGAACACAACTCGGACCCACGAGTCACAGTCATTGATTGATGCACCATCGACGGTTAATCGATGCGTCGCTCCTGCCCGTGTCGACCGTGTGTGCCGATTGACCAGCCGAAGAGTCTCTTAACTACACGCTCGACTCATTATCACAAGCACGATTATAGGGAAGTATATCTCTCCCTTAATTTTTATGTCTTGTTTTATATGCAATATGGGCATTGCGTGATTTAGAGTGGGGGGGTTGTTTGCTCTTATTTAGTAATTTCTTTCGTATGCTTACTTATGGATGTGATTTGAGTCATGTGATTGATATTGCTTGAAATTTGATGAAGTGACGTGGGTTAGATGCTTTGGTTGGGTTAATTAGACTTTCGTTTCGGCATTAGTGTAATTATGGGGCATGAAGTGTAGGAAACCTATGAAGTGTATTAGCCTTGTTCTATTCTTGTATTTTGTTTTGAGAGTCGAATACTCTCTACTAGCCCCTTCTCAAATGCCTTCTATAGAAATTTATGTAAATTCTTCTTTATTATTGAAGATGTCAAATACTTCGCATGCATATCGAGAATTTCTATAAGTTGCATTTCAGCAAAAAGTGATTGGAGTCAATGAACTCTCATTTTGTGTTGTAAATATCGTGTTCGTCAAGTAACTCGCCTATGTGGGTACTAAAAAAATAAACTTGCAAGAAGAGAAAGCTTAACACAAAGAGAGAGAGAGAGAGAGAAAGTAAAAAAAAAAAAAAAGTGAAAAAGTTACCAACAAATAAATATAAATAATCAAGGATGCATCTAAAAATCCTTTAAGTTGATTGTAATAAATGTGAGACCCTTGAACGTATTTTATTTTTAGATTTCATTATTAAAGAGGTGCATATATGATTGGGCTAGTAGGGTGCCAATTTAGTGGTTTGAGCGTGGATAGACCTTGGTCGGGTCATGGATGGGGGACTTTCATGAAGGGCAACACATTATTTTTGGGCGTCTGAAAGGGAGTTTAAATCTCTTATATCGGCGTATCATTGTCGTCCTTTTAGTTAATTCTCTAATTGATTTAATATATAACTACTCGAATTATTTGAATGCATTAGTCTTAGGTTCATTGGGGGTCAGATTTTTTATTTTATTTTATTTTTATTGTCTATGTCTAGGCTCAGTTTTGCTCGAGGGCAATCAAAAAAGTTAAGTGTGGGGAGTTGATTTGTACATATTTATGTGTTATTCTTAGTATTTATGTGTCTTGTTTTGTGTATTTTAGTTGAGTTTTAGTAGTGTTCTGAGTTATTTTTAATTATTTTTTATTTTCGTGTCATTTGTCGTCTTTTTAGTATTTTTCATGTTTTTCTCGTATTTTTGTGCATTCTTATGTTATTTTATCATTTTAGACCAAACTTATTCAAAGTGAGCCCAGTCCGAGGTCGAGATACGAGCCAAGCTGATGAGTTCAACAATAAATGTCGATGAGTCAATGGTGAGAATATCGAGCGAAAACGATGAGAAATGCGACCATCTACTTTTTATGCCCTCGCATTCGCTTGCTAAATATAGAAGTTGTCGTGTTTTCAACATAACCCCTTGATCTCTTGTGATAATTGCTTGTGTTTTACGTCATTCAAAACCTATGAGAGATATCTACAATTTTTATGTTTACCACTTAGTCCAATTTGTAGGTTAAAAATGGCAAAAAGCAAGTGGAAGTGGAAATGGAAACGTTACGCTGAATTCTCAGATATGGCAGGTCTTGGTGTGGAGACCATGACTCTGTAAAAAAATTCTTCTGGTGTAATTTAAGTTCCATATGAAATCCAAGAGGCGGAGATACATTTAATATTAAGACATACGGAGCTAATTCGGAGGTTCAGAGCCTCCAAATACCTGACTAATCCATGTGTTATGCACGCGACTTGGCCTCAAGTAGTGCACAGTCGCGTCCGAGCGCGTGCCGCCGCCCTATTTTCGGGAATATTGGTCATTTTTGGCTTTGACCATTTTATCACATCTTATCCCTTTAGTGCAAAAATATAGTTTTAGTTTTAAATATATCACTTTGCAGTTTGAATCTAATGATTGTATATATGAATTCAATATATATTATCTTAAAATATAGGGGACTTCTACGGTGCCGTGAAGGTACCATTCCCTATTTAATTAGAACTCTTAGATCCAAAGTGGTTATAGATAATGATAAGATCTAAGGGATGTAAATGCAGGGGGCTAGGAGGTATGGTACATTCACGGTACTGTAGTCATTTCCTAAAATATAATACATACAAGTGATACTTTTTAGTCAAAAATAACATTTTTACAGTTAAAAGTAACAGTATTAAGCAAAAATAAAAAAGTTAATGTGTCACATGAATTAATGTCTTAATGAAATTATTTAGTGTAAGTAAACTTATTTTGCGTAAATATTTACTAATGAAATATAAAATTATTATTAAATCACAATAATTGTTGTGCGACTGTTACACGGTGACTTTCTAGATAAGACATACTTTTCAAATAATATTCATATTTTTAAAGCAAAAATTATAATTTAAAGCAATGTAAACAATTATTTTTCAAAATAATTTTTAGTTGAAATGAAATTGAGGCTCACACACGGCAACATATATATATTCAGATATTCTTACTCTTAACTTAACCTCATCCGAGATGGATAAAACAAGTGGTAGCCCAACTGCCAAATCCATTTCTATTATATCTATTATTCTTCAAATCCATTTCTCTCTCCATCTCTCAAACGAAAAATGGCTTCTTCGTCGTCGTCACTCTCCGCCATTCTCCCCTCTACCTCCAAAATCCCATCCTCATCTTCCCTCAAACTATCTCCCAAACCCCACCTCCAAACTCCCTTCCTTTCAAGAAGGGAGTTCTTGAATATCGGATCACTTGCTCTCATACCACTTGTCATTCCTCCGGTTTCGCCTTTGATGGCTAAAGAAATCGAAGTCGGATCTTATCTCCCGCCTTCTCCGACCGACCCGTCTTTCGTTCTCTTCACGGCCACTCCTAAAGACACCCCGGCTCTTCGTGCAGGTAATTCGATATCATGCTTTCTTTTATGGCTAAGGTCTCCAATGTTCAATTGTACTTGTAGCTTAATTACAGGAATGGCTAATGCTTCATTTAGATTGATGGCTTTGAAACTGAGGATTTCAAATCCATAATTACGAATATTTGTTGACCAACACATTAAGCTCCTATTCTGAGCCTATTATTTTAGTCGGTGTAGTTGATCTTAAATCCATCTTGTATCTCTCAAATGCAACTGCAACTGCAACATACCTTCTTGTATGTCTTTGTGCTTATGAAAACTTCTGAATCTAGTTCCTTGCAGGAAACGTACAGCCCTACAAGTTCATCCTCCCGCCAACTTGGAAACAGATGCGCGTCGCCAACATACTTTCGGGAAACTATTGCCAGCCTAAGTGTGCCGAGCCCTGGGTCGAGGTCAAGTTTGAAGACGAGAAACAGGGCAAAATCCAAGTAGTGGCTTCGCCTCTGATTCGGCTGACGAACAAACCGAATGCGAAGATCGAAGACATTGGGAGCCCGGAGAAACTCATTGCTTCTCTCGGGCCGTTCGTCACTGGAAACACACTCGACCCAGATGAACTCCTCCAAACTTCCATTGAAAAACGAGGTGATCAAATGGTATGTATGATCTTCTCATAATTTTTATTTTATTTTATTTTATTTTTGAATATTCTAACTTTTCTTAGATTATCAAAGATTTAACCTTTTTTTTTAACTTATATTCACAAATGCAGTATTACAAATATGTGCTTGAGACTCCATATGCTCTCACGGGATCACACAATCTTGCAAAGGCAACAGCGAAAGGAAACACAGTGATCCTTTTTGTTGTGAGTGCAAATGATAAGCAGTGGCAAACTTCAGAGAAAACTTTGCAAGCGATTCTTGATTCTTTCCAAGTGTAAATTATTTGTTCAAAAAAGGAGCGTTCATAGCCATATACTATTTGGTTTCATTGTTTGCCAAAACATTCAGTTTTACGTTCACCAAAATGTGTAAGAATATTACATTGCCATTTGTTCAAAGTATGGGAATTGAACCTCATATCTCTGATCTAAATTTGAGCCGCACTCTTTCCACATCAACATATATATCCATTGATAGTAATTGAATCGGGCAGCACTACGAATCTTATACAAATGAGGATACAATAGCCCATGAGCATAAGCATACCACCAGCGCACTCGAATATAAATATAAGTCATGGGTTTACCATAATAAGTATGGAGCAAAATTGATAATAAAAGGTAAGAAGTTCATTGAAAAACCACATGTTCACTATTTTCCAGTCAAATACACAAAGCATCAGTCACAAGTATATGATGGTTAAATATTTAGTTCCATAATGAGTTGTTATAAATTAATATGTAATCTCTAAGGACTACAATACTTTTGTTATCTACAAAAGTTCCTAAGCCGCCACTAAATGCTGTGTAGATCCCTTAAACGGAAGCATGCACGAGTACGTGACATACTTGACACTATCAACCAACACGACGACGAAAATCCGCGAGAGAGACTTGGGTCCCATCACACCGTCCACGTCAGCATCGCCGCCGACCTCTCTAGGATCCACTAGAACAGAAACCACCATCGGGGTGACGGGATTATCTCCATTCAAGATATCTTTCTGCGAATTTCTCCGTGCGTGTCTTCTAGATATGTTGTGAGAAGATTCAGGAAGCGGAATAGGGAGACCGCGAAGGATTCGTCTATTCCTGCTCCTGCTAAGGTGTGTAGAGTTCCGATTATGCTCTTGGGATATGTTTCTTGCAGTGGTCGATGGAAATATGGCCCCTGAATTGGAAGCTGACGAGACGTCGAACTGGAAAACTTCAGTACACATGCCGGAGCTCAACATCGGCCCTGAATGAAGAGTCAATAATTGCAAAGTCATACTTCAAGTGAGAGAGAAAAGACTGAAATGCACATGCTAAAATTAAGAGTCCAAAACCCCCTTTATATATATATATATATATATATATATATATATATATATATTTATATTTATATTTATATTAATATTTGCTAGAGTGGGGCAAGATATATTTAGTGAATGATATAGAGTAAAATCTCTTAAATGTAATGGCAAGTAGTCTTAGGTCAAATCTATCAAAGATAATTAATTGCAGTTATTCATAGCCAAGAGTATTTAGATTAGTCATGGAAAAAAATATTAAGAATTAAGAAATGAATATTGACTATATGCATTCAGATTTCAGCAAGAAATAATGTCGGTTAAGTACAACTAATGTTAGTGCCTTAAATACTAAAGTACACAACCAAAAATCTGCTGCATATATTTATGTTTTATACGCAATCTAACTAAAACCTCAAAAAAAGAGCAACGGTCTCAAAGTACGAGGGAGAGCAAGAGCCACTGAGCTTTCATTACATCATTATAATTAATTGCAAAGACCAGAGTTGCATATGTAAATGAGCTTGAATAATAAACAACATGCAAACATATTTGTACTACCAACTAGAATCCAATTCATTTCCCATAAGAAAAATAAAAATGCAAGCAAGTTAGACCAATTATGAAAGTATTAAACAACTACGTTCATTAAGATACTATATAGCCAAATGAAATGTGCCAGGAAAGAAAACAATTACCAGCAAGACCCTCCCTGAACCACTGCTGAAGCCTGCCATCAGTTGCATTTAGCTTCTTGCCAACCTCGTCAGCCGAGCCAGGCCCAAGAGCCTTCAGTTGGGGAAGCCTACCACCTATAAGCATGCCTGGCACAGGAACCGAAGGACCTAAATTGCCATGGACCGCCAGACCAGTGTCACCACCACCTCCCTCCCCATGAGCCGAAACGGATTTCTCACTCGCCAACACCGAATGGATAATCAAATTCCCATCAATCTTAACAAGCTTATCGTTTCTTGGAACATACAACGACGCAACAAGTGGTTCGCTCCCATTGCACGACTGGACAGAGCCATCAGGATTCAGCTTACTACTAAAATCTCGCCCATCACCATACGAAGTCCCATTCACCATCAAAACTCTCCCATGATGTTTCTCGTAAGACCCACCTCCCACATAACTTTCTCCACCGGTCAATGTCTCCCTTACTCCTCCGTACCTCAAGTTGACCATGGGGACCAAGCCTCCGAGCAGCATAACGAAAAACAGCAAACCCAGAAAACTAACGCCCGCAACCTTCTTAGTCTTGGGCCCCTCATTCTTCTTATTCTTGCTCGCCTTTGGCACTTGTACCGTCTGTTGTGGTTTCAACCTGGGGATTGGCACCAATGGCACTTGAGATCCTTGTTTCATCATATAAGGTGGCGGATAAGGCATCCATGGATACATCATGGCTGAATGTGGGTACATGCCAGGTGGCGGCGGTGCCATTGGAGGAGGTGGAGCTGCACCACCACCACCACTACCCATTTGCTGCCGCAAAGTCGCGTTTTCAGCCATAAAGTACGAAATCTTCACATTTAGGTCTTGAATAGTCGAATGCATTGTCTTCACTTTTTCCTCTAACTCCTCAACGTAATGTTTCTTTCTCTGTCTCGATAATTGTGCACTCTCCCTGTTCCTCACCAATCTGGCCTTTCTTTTCACGTCTTCTTCGCTTAACACGCTGTCGTTATTGTCGTTATTGCTATTTTCAAGATTACAGTTAGATTTCTTACATTTACTTGACTCCACAGCATTATAGGGCAATTCTTCACTATACTTTTTCCTTTTCAACAAAGAGCTATTGGACATACTTTTGGACTGCTCATCTAACTTAACCTTCTGATTACCAACCCCCATTCTAACAGACTTTGTATTCAAATTGGGGGAATTACTCACCGACCTGGTGGCGCAATTATTTGAGTCCTCTGAGACATTAGACTCACAATTCCCCGAACCCTGAGACTCCGGCGAAGGCCAATTCGAAACCTTCGCATCACCGCCACAATCCTCAGAAGTCTCCCGGTTCGATCCGTTCGATTCTGGCGACGGCACGTTGAGATACCCGGGAATCTGCTCCAACCCAAGTGACGCGGAATTCCGAACACCGGAGCCATTGGAGCTGTGATCGCAGGAGTAATCAGCGTCTCCTGAAACAAGACGCAATTCCGAAGAATCTGAGTTGGCAACGGCGTGAAATTGATCCACACTCGGCGCGATTTGAGGAAAATACGCGTCCTGCCCGGATGGGAAACCGAAATCTTGAACTTGGACGGGGTTAAGGAGGTCGTCGAGTTCATCAGCGGAAGGAATGTAGAGATCATCGAAGGAGAAATCGAAATCGATGTCGGCCATGACGGCGTCGTTTTGGTTGTCGCCTTGGGAAAAGAAAGCGGTATCAAAGGGCGGAACTGAGAGCCCCGAATCATAATCGGTGGTTGGGAGCGGCGGCGGATCGACGGCGATCACCGTGGCATCAGCCATTTTTTTTCTCGTCGTAAAGGGGAATTTGGGCGAAATAGGTGTGAAACTTTTTGGGTCTCAAAGTGACCAAAAAGATAAATGTAAGATTAACGCAAAGATTGATTCAAGTTTAGGAAAATCAGGGTCTCTACTTATAGTAATAATATATTTTACCCAAAATGAAATTCTTCACACGAATTAAGAAATGAATAAATTTAATTAATATTTTTCAATTATATACTTGAATAATATCAATTAATAATTTTTATAATTAATATATTTGTTATTGGAATAATAAGATTTTACATTCTAATTAATCATTTTCAATTTACCATATAAAATACTAATATTTCAAAAATATTAATCAAGGGTATATGTAGAAATGAAAATTTAATGATATGTTAAATATAATAACTGGAGTTGTGGGACGGACAATGAGACTTAGGGAGTATTTATTTATTTACTTAAGAAAATGTTAGATAATGTTCGATGAAATTTTGCTTAATATTTTGAATAATATTATATATGCAATATAATTTACGCCAACTTTCAATTTATTGTTGTTGTTTTTTTTTTAATTGTCTTTTTGTCAGATTTATTTCATTTTCTTTATTACAATTCCCTAATATCTTTCGCCCTGGAGATCGCTTTCTTCAACAAAAAAAAAAATCTCAAGACCGATTTCTTTTGCTATCAAGTGTAATTGGTATTCCAATGTTATACATCATTTTTTTCAAGTATCCTGTTTATGATTAAAAAAGTGATGAGTAGTTATTTATAAATAAATAAATATAATATATATATATATATATATATATATATCGAGGAGAAAATCGAGGGCAAATTCCCCTCGAAAATATTCTTATCGAATTTTTCGAGGAGATATATGTTCTCGGTAAATTTTTCGAAGGGACTACCAAAGATTTATTTTTTCAATAAATATCGGGGCCTTGAATCTAATTACCCTCGAAAAAATCGAAGGCTTTCCCCTCAATGTTTTCGAGGGTAAAATTGCCCTCGGAAAAATCGAGGGTAAATTGACCCTCGAAAACACCGAGGCAGAATCTCTCTCGGAAAAACCTGAGGGGCAGCGCCCTCGACTTTTTCAAAGGGAAATCTTCCCTAGGGTTTTTTTTTTTTTTAATATTATTTTTAATCCCTGTTTTTTTAGTTAAAATAACCCCAATTTTTTTAAAAAAATCATTAATTGTAAAAGGAAAAGTATAAAAAGAAGGCGTAAAAGAGAGACGAAGAAGACGGTAGAAGTTAGAGTTCTCTTATTTATCAAAAACTCCTTTTATATAGGATATCAAATGCATGTTTTCATAATACATAGAGATAACAAATACTTAAATTATTATTCATCAGTTACTTATTGACGAAGGCATACTAATTGTGTTTTTCCTTCAATACTCTCCTTGTGCCAAGTCAAATGGTGAAATGGTGTTTCATTGTTGCCTCGTTAAAACATTACCAAGTAACAAACCCCTATTGGAAAAATAAAACTTGGTTTAAGGAAAAAGAGTACAACACACCTATGTTGAGACTCCCCCTAAATCCTACACTTCTCTTTGATATGTACATCTATCAAGAGAATTTTGAAAGTCTTCACTTTCTCAATTTACTTGATTCTTGAGAAAGTGCATAGTTGTTGGTTGTAGAAGAGTTGTGGTGATATTACTCGTGTTATCACATTTTCTTTAGTGATAGAGTTCAAGCCACTATTATCAGAGATATGTATGATCATAACATTTACCATGTATACTCACGAACTACTACATGTATGATAATGATCTCTTTACAGGATCGAATGAGTAACCAACATCAACGATACTATTTGGTGTTTCACAGTAGGAAGTAAACTCAACATTTTTTTTTAGGGTTACAAAACCATCTGCAGTCCCAATTATATTTATGAATGGAAAAAATAAACTTGCTTCAATGGTTTCTTTTAGGTATCAAAGTACATTCTGATTCCATTTCAGTGACATTGTGCTTTCTTGAGTTAAATCAAGATAACAATTTTGAGAAATTAATATTTGGTCAAGTGTATTAATAATGGTACAATAATGCGCATATTGTACATAGGTAGAGAGTTTCAGCTCCCACCAGTTCTTCGTCATTCCATTGACGAAATTGATATTTCCTTATATCTTCACTTTGACCATTCATTGAGTTAGCATATTGCACTTATCCATATTTAATCGTCTGATCATCTTTTGGATATATGCAAACTGTAGAATTTAGTATTCCACAAACTCAGGTTTAGTTTAAAGCCTTAACATGACCGAATTTTCCCATTATTTATTATCTCAAATTAAGAATTTCAAATAACTAGCGATATCTCTTATTTCATTAAGAGTGGATATTATGTTCATATCATCGACATATACAACTATAATCGCAAATTTGAAACTTATTTTCTTTATAAATACGCAAGGGCATAGATTATATTTTCTCAATCAATTAGTCGCTTAGACGGTTATACCGCATCCGTCTTGATTGTTTCAATCCATAAAGTGAGCATCTCAATTTAATTTCAAATGCACTATGTGGCTTAGAGTCACTTGCCTTGACAATGAAAGACCAGCAAACACTTTCATGCGTGTGTGTGTGTGTGTGTGTGTGTGTGTATCACGATCCCCATAGAGATATGATGTAACCACATGTATAAGCTGCATTCTCATTTCTTTGGAATTATAACATCTATTATGGGAGAGTATATATCCTCATAATCAATTCCAGGGCGTTTTGAGAAACTTTGTGTTACAAATCTAGATTTGCATCTCATGACTTTATTTTTCTCATTGTGCTTTCTGACAAAACTTTGTTTATATCCTACAGGTTTTACACTTGGTGAGGATAGCACTAACAGACCAAATATTTGACTTGTTGTCAGTGAATTTTGTTCTACCTGAATTGATTCTTTAGAATTATGCCAATTTGCTTTTTGTTGACATTTCAATAGAGCGTGGTTTGATACTGTACTCTATAATTAATTAAGCAACAATGTATATATCATCAATGTGTGTGGAAGATCTTTCCATCAACTCATATAAACTCTCGTTGTACATTGAGATTTCTTTATTCTCTATAATCATATTAAACATCGGAACGTCCTCCAGTAATGATTCATGAACATAATTATAACCAGAGATAATCTCATAAGAGAAATTATATTCATTGATGATCAATTGAAGTTGTGACATACATGCCCTCTTATTCCTTGAGCGAGTATTGATCGAACCAAGTGACCTCCCCTAGTTCCTTTTGGGAGTCACGACCTCAACCATACCTCCACTAAATATGGTTGTAATATCTTAATATGTGATATTGTGCCCTTTATGAGAACTTTTAACCTTGCAGACACATTTGCAGCTGGTACATATATGATCCCGTCTCTTTAGAAATTGAGTCTTCTATACTTTGAAGATCAATTGTTCACTTTACTTTACTTTCACGTTACATTGTGAAATGCGGGGATTATAATGAGATAGAGTGTGAAACTATTCATGTCGTTCCATTGTAAAATATATTTTCTTATCTCCCCCTAACGACGGGAAGACTGTCTCATTAGAGTGATAAATCTAAATATTTAGCGGTAAAGAGATCGTCCGTCAAAGGTTTCAAACAACGGATTGACTGTTGAAGATTCATATCCAACAAAAATATTTAATCGTCTTTAGAAACCCATATAAATGCAATGTGGGGGCGCAATAGGCACATATACTGCGTAATCAAATATGCGTAGATATGAATTATCAGGATTATATCCAGTTACCGACTAGCACGCAAAATATTTGGTTAGCAGAGGTTCATAAACGAATAGGTAAGAGTTGCGTGCAATATTGCATAACCCTATGCAGAGACAAATATATGAGTGCACATAAATATTATCTTAGTCACCATCAATTTTCTTTTCGACGATATCTTCTTTAAGACCTTTGTATATGCACATTAGGGTGCAAGATGCATTACATCGATCGTGATTAAAATGCAATAAATATCAAATACTTTTGATGTAAACTCTCTAGCATTATGAGTTTGGGTACTTTATAAGGGTAGTGAGTCCTCAATCATACTAAATGTGCTAGAAGTTTTACAAATACAATATTTTTATGGACAAAACGTGCCGAAGCATCGATCAAACTATAAAATACTTGAAAGATTCACATTTTGAATGGTTATGTCCACATGTATCACAAATTATCAATTATAAGAATTAAATATTATACTTTGTATCTTTAGCATATGCAGGCCTCAATCATATAATTTAGCTAATGAACAAGTTTTGAGAAAATGAGTGATGTATCTTTGAGATATGAATATATGTAGTGCTCCTAGTACTTTGGAATGCACTAGCTGTAATTGAACAACATTAGTTCGACACTATACTGTGCATCAAATTTCTATCTCATTTTGTGTTTTACCAAAAAAAAAAAAAATTCCATTTAATTTCTTATAATATGGACCATCATATCACGATGACCAAATAATCCATGACAGTTGTGTCAAAATTTGAATGAGTTAATGTCCAAAAATTTTTTGTTGGTTATATCTTATGATTCAATAATCAAAAAGTAGTAAAGTAAAATTACTAGATTGACTGTAAAACATACTTTCTTCCACATAAATTAAAGGTATAGTTCCATTCTCATAATGTATTTATTAATGATAATCACCAACATGAATATCATCATACTTAACAAGGTTCATTTCGCTCTTGGTCATATTGGGATTTTATGACTTTAATCAATGTGCCACTAGGCATCAAGACTTTGTCACATGTAAATTATAATTCAGTTCATAATTGTCTATTCCTCGACAAATTCTCACATTCTTCAAAGATATTTGAACGAAATACTTTTCATTCTAATATTTTACATTATTTGCTATATATGTTACATTATATCTAATAGTTTACTACTGAACCTTTTATGTGAATGTGTGGTAAATAAACTCAATTATATTAAATGCTTCAGAATGAAATGCAAAATTTACCAATAAGCCAAAAATAATAATTAATGTAAATCAGGCTACATCACATAAATCTAACTCAAAATAAGTTTTAAGACCAACATGTCTCTTCACCTTTGCTTTGAGGTTATTTCGACTATACACACCTCAAAAATTTCTTTATCCGGAGGTCTAACATTGGTATTATGAAAAATAATGTCATGTCTCTCAATGACTTACTATCATAATTAATATTATACAAGTGCATCAGTATATTTGCTCAAGTGAAAAAAAAAAATAGCGTGAGATCGTATCTCTCAATTACTTATTGTCATTTAAAATAATTTTCTTTTTCACTTATGGTAAGACATATTTTTAGTCGCAACATATCAAAGTTATTGACCCTTTTTAGCAAGCAAACAAATTTATTTTCACTAAATTCATAGGCTTGGAAGTAGTGTTTCATAAAATCTCTAAAATACTTATTTAGAGCATATCCCAAAGTTCATTGAAAGTTTGTAACTAAACATACATCCAACATAAGATTGTGGTCGATATGAATTCTAAAATTCATTAGAGAATTGACTTTGGTTTAGTTTGACAATTCTTTGTCAGTTGGGTTGGTGGATGATATTATAATGGAATTGTAGTTCTTCTAGTTTCCACATCAAACCAATGATGGTAGTACTCAATTTCTTTGAGTATATTAAATTATATTTAGATTGAGTTAGTTCAATCAATTTATTTAGATGATGAATTTGAAGAATATATGTCATAATCTTTCTTTGATATTATGTGAATATACGTTATCACAGGACTTATTTATACTATTACTTATCGTTCATGAACTTTCATTATCATGAGAATATGCAAATGTACAATCAATAATGCATACATTGAAAGTAGCTTATAAAATCAATTTTAAGAGAATTACGAACATACATGAATCTATCAATTCATCGAAATTCATGATTAAATAAACATATTGGCAAAATCATGATCAATCTCTCATCTAATCATGTAAATAACTTTATTTACGATTTCTAAATAGGAAATCATCTAAAAGCATAAGTAATAATATATTGTGTACTCTATGAATGTCATTAAAGTATTGCAAAATTTCATATTTGTCAATATCGTACATAACATCACATGCATATAATCATAGGTAACATATATACATATACATGCTTTATATAAGAATGCACAATAATACATATCATGCCATATATCCATATAAACAAATATTTATTACTTGTATTTAATAAATAATAGGGTAATTCGAGTTATCTTGGAGGAAAGACACGATTCTTTTCTAATTTTGTTTTTGCAATAGGTTTGTCTGCGGTATATTTCTGATGACATAGACCTTCAAACCCGATCTCCACCGTACAGATTTAACCAATATATCTTGTAAATAATATCCAAGATCCAGTTTCGGGAAACAGGATCAGCTCTGTTCAAAGTTTATTATAGTATTCTTCAGAACTTATATTCAAATCTTCACCATTCAGGTTGAACTTATATATGTTTGAAATAATATATTCAAATTTTGGCTTGATCCAACGGTTTGATCTTGCGAAATCTTGTTTTAGAAAATGCTGCACAGAAAATTCTGAAAATAAAATCTACTTTGTTCGAGAATTTATACATATTCCCACATATCTCCAAATCCAATCTCCACCGTTCAAAATATAATTCAATAGGTCTTGAAGGTGCTGTAAAAATTGTAAGCGATCTAACGGTTGAAACGTGAGAAAATAATTTTTCAGACTTACAGTGCAGTTAGATTTTTGACATACGAAAATTGTGTAATTGTTACTTTGGTTATGGAGGCTTATTTGTCGACCACTCTCATAGGTTTTGAGTTTCGTGCTGATAACGTGTAAAAGGAAAAGTATAAGGAGAAGACATAAAAGAGAGACAAAGGAGACGGTAGAAAGTAGAGTTCTCTTATTCATCAAATACTCCCATTATATAGGGTATCAAATTCATGTTTTCATAATACATAAAGATAACAAATACCTAAATTGTCCTTCATCAGTTACTTATTGACGAATGCACACTAATTGTGTTTTTCCTTCAACATTAATAAACAGACAAATAAATGAACTAATTATATAAATATCTAAAAATTTACAATTACTAAATTTTTTCAACAAAATATTAGTAAAAGTTTATAAAAACATTCGATACAAAAAAGTCCTATAACGGGGGAGGTTGCGGCAGGTACTGCTTAATCAAGCTAACAACTCGACCATCTGCGTCTGCGCCTGAAATTGGTGCTACTCATGTGCTGCTCACGCAGTAGTTCAGACTCAGTATATCGCTGCTCCATCACTTGCTGAGCTCGTCTCATGGACTCTAACTCCTCCCTCTGCGTCTGGAGATGCGCTTCGAGCTGCCTCACGTGAATCTTATCCTGCTGGGAGGAGGAAGAACCGCTGCTTCGAAAACCCTTTGTAGAAGCAACTAACTTCTCGAAGCAGCCGGTGCCGTAATGTCGGCCCTTACTCGATCCGACGACGTCGAGATAAACAAGATCAGGGTCAACCTCGTTATTCGGATCCTGTGAAGAAGCACGTACCTCATCCAGACATTGCTCGTACTCCTCCTAAAATACAACTCGTTAGTAAATTTTACATTAAAACAAAAAACAAGTTAAGTAAAAAGAGACTCACATTAGTATTACTGGACCTCGTATCGACCCACGTGCCGTCGTCCTTCCTTGTGTACATACAAAAACCTGGTACGTAGTGGCCGGCTCACCCGTCTCCCGCTCTTGTATGCAAATGAAATTATCAGATAATTAACATTAAAAATAAACTGATAAACAATATATTATGATTTGAAATTACTTATGATATCATAAGAATAATCGATCGTAGATCTGAACCCCCCCTATGCTTTGACATCCAAGTACCCAAACCATCATGCTCGCTCCTCCTATTGATGTTGCACTGTTCGAACCTCTTCTTATTTTTGGGCTTATCCCACTAAACATTCAAGCTCTAGTGTTCGAACCTCTTCTTGTTTTTGGGCTTATCACACTCAACACTTCAAACTCTAGTTGAAATGCATGATATATAAAATTTAAATAATCTGTAATAAAAAAAAATTAATAAGAAGACATAACAAAATCATTTACCTCCAGACCCCCTCGTCAACGATCTTCAGTGGCTGAACAGTCTGATCACGAAACTGCTTATATTCGTTAAGCCGCTTCCCATACTTGACCGCCACCGTGCATAAAAATACCGTCTGTATAGCATATGGAGTATACAGGTCCGCGTTCCAATAAAAAATCTCCTACAAACAAAATAATAATTACAATTCAATTGATACATGATTCTCAAGTTACAATAAAAATTAATAAATTTAGACACAAAATAATAATTACTTGAAACATGTTCCAGCATAATGCACGAATCTCCGTAGGAACTGCCTTAAACTGCCACCCGGTGGGATGAAGCTCCTTCTCTATGATCTCCCGAAATATGTTGGTCAGTTTGACCTCCTTGCTATGTAGCCTGTAATTGTGTTTGTGGTTACGAATATAATTTAATACGATAATTTGAATTTTATAATTATTAATTTACTTACTTCTTCCCGGCGATATAAACAAGGTATCGCCTATATGGTGGGTCCAAGTGTTGTCGGGATGTACCCGCGTCGGACGGTGTTGGTGTGGTGGTATCTGGGGTCGGCGCTGAATGATCAGTACCAAGGCCCACATAATTATCATCAAAATCAACTAAACGATTAGCTGACTTCATATCCGATCGACCTAGGCTGGATTCGCGTCCACGACCTCTCGGCATCTGATAAAGTAAATATAATACGAGAATTTTACAAAATACCAGTATATATATCAACCATTTTAATAAATCCAAATATAAATAAATTAGTTAAAATAAGAGTTTTATACAATATGAACAATTTACATTTGAATCGGTACTTTATTCAGGAACGATGTAAGAGGGTCTTCCAACGTGAAAACCTTATTATTTATTAATTACAGTAAATTTTGCGGTTGGTATATTATCACTAGAGCTGGTGCTAAAAATATATTTCACGAAATTAAATAGTAAAATTTCAAGAGCAAAATTGTCAAAAATTGATCGAAAAGTTGGTAACAAAAAAGTGTAAGATTTGTACGAATGGGCAAAAAAAAAAAAGAGTGTGATTTCGTGGACAAACATGCTTCGTTTTCCTATTAAAAAAAAGTGATCAAATAAGGTATTTAAAAAAAAAATATTATTTTGATTGTTTCCATTTTTTCTAACAGGACGAAAATAAAAAAACTCTTACCCAATGGAATCCAATCTCTAACTAGATTCTTGCAAATTGTCTCAAAAATGAATATAGATATTTCCTCCTATTTCGATGGCTGCCAAATGTTGTCCTTTCCGGAATTTTTTTGACCTCTATAATAACGACATTGACATGCGAAAAGAAAAAAAGAAAAAAGAAAAAAGAAAAAAGAAAAAGAAGAAAAAAACCCATAAAATTAAAAATAAAAAACAAAACACGATAGCTAATGAAAATACCATATAAATCCAACCCAATATTATCTTCTTCTACTCTCTCGGATTGGTAATTAAAGGAAATTCGAGAAAAGGGTTTTTCCTTTTTCTCGATTCCCCATTTCCTTTCTCTTTGTGGAGGATTCACCGTATGTACATCTGATAGTATCTGTATCTGTGCGTGTATACGTATTTTTTTTTGGTTCTTTCCGTGGTATCTACGGATATGGATTTGACTTCCCAATCAGCTGTTGAATTGGAGGGGAACGGCGTCGTTTCGGAGCGGATGGAGAAGGAGATGGAGGCGCTGCCGGCCTACGTTTCGATGGTGGATCCGTTTTTGGTGGAGGCTCTTCAAAACCCTCGTCATCGATTGACTAGTTAGTTTTCCCCCTTTTTCGTTGAGTTAAATTTGTTGTGGTTCTCTGATTTTTTGGGGCGTGATTATTTATTTTGTTGCTGTATGTGTAGTTGAGATGCGTGGTTCAGGTAAGAGTTAGGGCTTGGAATTTTTTGAAATTTAAATAAATTGATTTAGATCTAATATGGTTTGATTTTATGAATAGAGGTTTGTTTTAGATGGGATTTTAGGTGCTGAAAATTGATGTAGATCTGGGTTGGTGAAAACTGATTTGGGCATAATTGAACTTATTGGTTCTCTGAAAAGCCGAATGGCATGTGGGAATTATCGTATTATCATGTTCAGTAGAACATAATTTTGGAAATATGAGAATTTAGTTCACCACAAGTGATAGTTCGATAAAAATGTTGAAATTGCTATTGCAATCCGTTGTCTACTTTCGATACTTTTTAATGCATATTGTGAAAGAACCCGTAGGTGGACATTAATGTTTTTTTTTCATGTTTTGTCTCCAGTTGATGTGATGCTTGTGATATTATATATGTGGTAGCTATTGTTTGAATGCTAGATTGGGAATCGCTTTAGCTAACTGATAAGCATTATAGAACAAGAACATCAGAAATCGCATTTAAATAAGCATGTCTGTGTGGGCTTCAAGAGAACTATGAATATAGAAAACTATGTCCTTGATGGCATCTACTAACTTAATTTCGGTGTAAATTTTGTGGTAGTGGTTATTAAATGACATGCAAATCCAAACTTCAAAATTGTCATTTTTTTTTTGTCAAGACTCACTATTCATTAGTGAGTGTACTCCCAGTTTATGATGTTGAGATGAGATCTGAACTTGCTAGCATTATTCAGATATTTGGTTAATTTCTGTATTGTGTTTTGGTATTTTGATTTTGTTTAATATTAAATATTTTTAGTTTTAGCAGGCGACGCCTTTATTTATTCAGTTTACTTGATTTTATCAGTTCTACGGATGGAGCTCGATATCCAGAAATTCATGCAGAATCCCGATACACAGCAGTTTGAGTTTCCACACTTTCCTACTTCATACCTTCGTCTTGCGGCACACCGAGTCGCACAACACTATGGTTTGCAGACTATGGTTCAGGATAATTCCGGGGATGGCCAAGGAATCGGGATTTTGGTTATAAAAAAGCCTGATAGCATGTTCCCTGCTGTTTGCTTGTCAGACGTGCCCGCCAAGGAGTCCGAAAATGATAAACTTGATAAAATCAAGATTGTCATCCGGCCAAGACCTAAAGCTTCCTCGAACGATGCCAACGGGCTGGGTCATAAACGCAGTCCAGTGAGATCTGTGGAAGAGAGGAAGGAGGAGTATGACAGAGCTCGGGCCCGTATCTTTAGTAGCCCGACTGGTTCCGAGATGGAAGATGTTTCGGATCAAGGTGATTCTGAAGTAAGGACTTTGAATGTAAACGAGGACGAGGTTTCGAGGAACTTGGGTGTGGATGGGGACAAAAGCCTCTACATGAGGGAAGTAGGTAATTATTCTAGAGTAGCAATTCTTAGGGACAGGGAGAAGGATCGCACGGACCCCGATTATGATCGCAGTTATGACAGGTATGTTATGGCAGAAACTTGATATTGAGTATGTCAATGAAATTTATCTATCTCCAAGAGAAGATTAATTACGCATTGCAATTGCATTTGACTTCAAGGGATTATTTAGTGAGTCGATATTCATTGTTTTGTGAAATTTCGTAGAGATCTACTATGTCAATGCAATTTATTTATCTCCAAGAGAAGATTAATAACGCATTGCTTGCATTTGACTTCAACGAGTTATTTATTTTTAGAGTTAATTACAATTCTAGAGACTTGGTGAAGTTACAAAAAACTGCAGCTATCTTTCAAGGTTACAATTATGGTAAATTTTACTTTGCAACACAAATTATGGCATTTTTACAGTTTGCGATTTAAACTTTTTTTTTCATTTGGTAACCTTAGCTTTCAATATTTAGCCACCGTTAAATCACTAATGTAAATTTGTGGATAATTGATAATAAATAAATAGTTTCATGGGTAATTTATATTGAATTATTAATTTTTACGGATAATTAAAACTAATATATAAAATTCCTTTTATGAATAATTCATCGTATTCATTAATCATGCGTATGCCTAACATAAAGTGATTCTGGTGGCTGAATTGGTAAAATACAATACAGGTTGCATAACAAAAAACTTTTCATAGTCGAGGTTGCAAAACGAAAATAAAAATAAAAATCAGAGTTGAGGTTGTGAAATGAAACAAAAAAATAATTTAGGTTGCAAAATGTGAAAAGGCTCATAGTTTAGTTTGTGACGAATAATTAACCCTTACGAAAAATGGCCCTGATTTATTCTATTAGTATACAAATTGCACTCCCAACGGGGGGATATTTATTCCTTGCACTGATGAAGCTAATGTTGCGCATTATGGTTTTTTTTGTTGGCACGTTGCAGATATGTTAGGAGCATCCCAAACCCACAAAGTTTCAACCTAGCACCCTTTAATGCGCCGAATTTCCAGCCTCCATTTGTCCATTACGATTCCGTTTTTCCTCAGTTGGGTCAGATGCCTGCACCTCAAGCTTCTCTCAACTACAGGAGCCCGATGATGAGCCCCTACAGTGCCGTGGGGTTTAATCAGACTTCTAGGGATCCCTTATATATGCAGTGGCCAACTCAGTCCATGATTTATGCGCAGTCATATGATCATCTTAGACATGCCGTTTTTCAGGTAGACCTAAGATTCCTTATATGTTGTTTTACTTGATTGCCTAGTAATATAGTGTAAAACATGTATCAGTTTCAAATTTTTGTCCGAATCTGTAGTTAGATATGAATGATGCCTATGTGCCTGTGCTATTTCATATTACCATCGAAGACCACTATTACCTTGTAATCTAGATTCATCTAGAAAGAGCATAAAATGGGGGAAATGAAGAAGGGAAAACCAAAACAAATATTTTTGCTACCCATGACCTGAATCCATTTTTACCACAGTTTATAATTGGCTCGAACATGTAATCATATTTGTTGATAATTGTGCTATGGCCTGATCAGAGTTAATTGGGGTGGTGACATTTGTATTTCGATGATTCTTATCGAGGTTTTGTCAGTTTGTTTATATATTTTCATTATTGCTCAGATAACAATTAATATTGAAAATGAATGGTGTTTACAAATGGTATGGTTGCACTTTTTTATGACAGATTAATATTAGAAGAAAAGAATGATTAAAGCTGCATTTTTATTGTGTATTTATTTTCTTTTCTTTGTTTCATTTTTTCTTGGAACTTATCCTATTAACCCAACGTCTATTGTAGGCCCCCTTCTGTCAGCAGCCTCTCAGTTTTGATTACTCGCAGAACCATCGATGATGGTTCAGAAGTTAGCTTTGGAATGTCGTCTCATTCTAGGAAGTTTTTGTTTAGGTTATCATTTATAGTGTTGAAGACGGTTGAAATTGGTCTTGTGCTTTATTTATTTTTGAATTATGTTTTCGATTCTGTTTGTAATCTGTTGCAGACCTTATATATTGTGCAGTGCACCAAGTGATATTTGTTTGTAGGGAGATTGGACCTCTATATCGGTGTCTGCAGTTTCTTGATTTCTATTTCTATTTCTATTATTATTATTATTATTATTATTAAATGCCCGGTACTAGAAAGTTATATTTTACAGCGTGTGTTTAAATTGTGAGCCGTTGGATGACTTATGATAACATCAAGTGTTGATTTCGTAACTTAATTGTGCACGAGTCATTATCATCCCTTGCGTGTTGATAGAGACCGTATATCATGTTCTGTGGTACTACGGCCGTT
Organism: Phtheirospermum japonicum; assembly: GCA_014905375.1. Classification (NCBI taxonomy): domain Eukaryota; kingdom Viridiplantae; phylum Streptophyta; class Magnoliopsida; order Lamiales; family Orobanchaceae; genus Phtheirospermum; species Phtheirospermum japonicum. The sequence continues at coordinate 1,627,872 of BMAC01000070.1, forward strand.
AGTTGATCGTTTTGTAGCGCACAATTGTTCTTCTACAAACGTTAGCCCCCTGGTGTAGTTGGATCTTGAGGCTAAATGGATCATGTTTTAATTTTCATCTTTGCTCTGACTTGATTGACCATGTCCTATTATACAAGGTTTGACCCTAGTGCAGTTTTTTTAGATGACCTGGTTTGGTTTGTATGTTAGTTCAACAGTTTTTTCTTTTGCATTTACATTGTAAACCTAAGCAATGATATCACACATGCTATTGTGACTCCTAGTTAACGATTTGGATTACATTTGCTTGTTGTTAATGGCTAGTAACAACGGCCATTGAGGTATAGCCTAAAGAAATGGAATAGAGTAAAGAAACTCATTTATCTTTTGAAATTATAAATACACCTTTGTAACGTTTCACAAAATGCCACTCCTGAAAAATAAGGTACTTGTAAGATCAATATACTAGCTAACCTCAATGTCCAATGCTCGAGGTATTTGCATAATAACATTTGGTCCTAATGAAATACCTCAAGCTTCATCTAACCAAAACCAAATCTTGTGAGATTTTGTGATATCTTTATTACAAATTCAAAGCACATGATTCTAGGTGGGGAGGACAAATAATGAGTTGTCTATTTTCTAAAAAGGCAAAATTGATGAATAAACAATAAGGTATTTTGTAAGATGAATACAAACCACATAATATTACTATTGATCCCAATGAAATGCCTCAAAGCTTCATCTGACCAAAACCAAATCTTGTGAGAATTTTGTTTATCTTTATAAATAAATTCAAAGCACATGATTCAAGGTGGGGAAGACAAATAATGAGTTGTCTATTGTTCAAAAAGGCAAACTTGATTCCTTGAGAATTATTCAATGCCAGCTTAGAGACCATAATATTATACATTGTCTATAACTTTTTTCCCCTTTCTTGCTTAATTTTCAAGTTGATGGGATAAAGGATGATTTTGTTTATTGATTTCCAAGCAGCTAAAAGATTTGCATTATTGCATGGGTTTGAACTGGCAAACAATGAATGAAGCCTTTAGGAGACAAAGATCACTTATTGCCTTATTGATTGACTTAATAATAACCAGATCATGCTTGTTTTTTTTCTTTCTTTCTTTTATCTTTTTGTAGTAATACTTGGTAAGTGCTAAACTCATGAGATCTGTTTGGATAAATTTAAAAAGGACCAAGAATCATGCCGGTTGTGTAGGCGGGGAGCACGCTTTTATTTTGACACACTATCCTTTAGCTAAAACAAACGTTTGTGGCCATACTCTCTATATATATTGGAGGGTGACTATAGTTCAAAATAGTAACCGGGTTGTCCTTCAACTTTCGGGGCCAGGCTATTATATATATTATGAAATAATAATAGCAATTTATAACTTCAAGAAAAATTAAATTATAATATACAAGATAAATTATTACCCCATAAAATTGGTTCGATACAACACAAACAAATAATAAAACAAAACTCAAATACTGACTTGGTGGTCTGAATTCATTGCACACAAATTTTGAAGTTCCTTCCCATTGTATTATGTTGTCTTCACTGAAAATTAAGAATCTCATCCGATTAATGTTCATTTTCATCATCCAAAATCTTGAAAACTCCAAAATAAACAAGAAAAAATAAGTATTAAATACGTACTGAAATATTCTAGATTTTCTAGTATTTTGAGAAGCAAAATCATCAATAAAGTCTTCAAAATCCGTTTTTTCCAATATCCCATTTTCAATGCACAAAATTGTTAACACATTTAATCTTTCTTGATACATAGTTGAACGCAAATATGATTTTATTAATTATAGATTTGGAAAACTTCTTTTCCTTGATGCTAAGTTACCGTATAGTTAACAAAAGTTTATATGCTATAGAAAAATTAGGAAATTTTTTTGAATAACGGTTCGATTTTGATAATTTGAAGAAGAAAGAGAGTACTCATAAATATTCAATAAATCGATTAATTTCTATGTTTTAAAAAAAAAGAGTTTTTGAATATTTTTTGTGATTGAGACTCCAGATCAGACTTGATTAGTTTAGATAAGCCAAAACTTGAAATAAAGATGGATCTAAACTTAAATTTTGATTAATTCTCTTCATCTTGGCCCAACTAAATGGTTTTCGTCAAAAAAAAATAAATATACAACAAATGTGTATGTGTGCATATATATACATGTATAAAAATTTTGGGGCCCACAAATTGAGAGCCCCTCGTCTATAGATGCACTAATAACTGGCTGGTTAATTACCGGCAATTAAATTAATCTGCGGTTAAATTTAACCGGTCAAACCGTAACCGAATCGGCGGTGAACCGGTTAGGGTCGGTTAACCGCTATTTCTTTTTTTTGAAATCAAATTAAAAATTTAAATAAAATTTGAATAATTAGAGTTTGAATTAAATTTTTTAAAAAATTAATTTTTTTTAAAAGAGGACTTGATTTTAATTATAATATTAATTTTTTTTTTAATTTTTAATATTATAATTAACTTGTCTACGTATTCTCGTAAAGTAATCAAAGTCCACGTAGTTCGATTTTTTTTAAATAAGTTTTAAAAAAAGGACTTGATTTTAATTCTAACATTAGAAATTAAAATTAAACTTTAAATTTTAATATTAGAATTAACTTGCCTACGTATCCTCGTAAGGAATCAAAGTCCACGTAGTTCGATTTTTTTAAATAAGTTTTTTAAAAAAAGGACTTGATTTTAATTATAATATTAGAAATTAAAATTAAATTTTAACTTTTAATATTAGAATTAACTTGCCTACGTATCCTCGTAAATGAATCAAAGTATACGTAGTTCTTATACTTATCTCACTTACCTACTTACTTATTCGTCGTTGTCATTGTTTCCCGAAATGGTATCGTAATAGTCGCTCTCTTCACCTTCATCTAATTGCATTTTTTGTTCTCGTTTTTCAGCTTTGACCTAATCGTTCATCAACATTTGATTTTAAAGATTTTTAGGTAATATGTGACGATCATCTAACACAAAGCCTCCCGTGCTGAATGCATGTTCAACAGAAACTGTTGAAACAGAAATGGCGAGAACCTCCTTGACAATCCTAGAGAGTGTAGGAAAAATAGTGGCTACTTTCGACCAAAACTGCACAAGATCGTTAGTACGATCAGGCTTTTTTGGGATACTACTCGGTTCAAAAGTCCCTAAATAACTTTCTAATTCCATTGTTCGACTAGCACTAGCCCTTTGCCATTTTCGCTTAATATTCTCAATCAACCTAGTATATGGGGTTAGAGTTTGTCGAGGGTCGTTGAACAATGGTCTTACATTAGAAGTGGTGGGGGAGGGGAAGGGGAAGAAGGGGACACATTAATATCACTGGATTGATTGTAATCATTAAAAATATATATTAAAGATTGTCTCACTTGGTGAGCAACACTAATAGAGTTAGGAAATATTTGAAATTTGTAAAAAGGTCCTAATCCTTCATAATAAACTTGAAGTAAACTTTCTAAACACTCGACCCGATAATCCGGGTCTAAAATTATTGCAATAAAAAAAATCGGGAATGTAGAGAAAATATTTGACCCATTTACTCAACATACTAGCAATAAATTCACTCAATTCAGGCGAATCGAGTAAATAATTACTAATAAGTACAATTTGAATACATTGATCAACGTGTGGAGGTAGAATATAAACACCGGATAAAGTCACGGTGGCGTCGTTAAATCTTTTTAAAAGGGACATCAGATTGTAACAATCATCCCACGTATTGATAAATAAAATAAAGTCGACATCTTAATTAGCACAAAATAATTCTCTATATTCTAAAGAATCATTAAGCAATTTATAAGTAGAGTTCCAACGATTTGGCACATCAATTGAAAGTTTTTTTGATGCAAACCACTGTTTCGGCAAATTTTTTGCCATTTTTCTTACAACCGAATCATGTTTGATTATATGAAATACCGCACTCCTATTCGTAGCAATTTCAGATTTAAAAGTAGTTAAACCATCTTGAATACATAAGTTCAAAATATGACAAATGCATCTAACATGAAAAAATTTACCGCCAATAGTAGGTTGCCGAAAAGTTTTTAACAAATCTAAACTAGCGTATTAGCGGAGACATTATCAAATGAAATTGAGAATTTTTTGTTACCTAAATGATACTCGAATAAAATATTGAGTATTTTGCGCGAAATATTCACCGCGGTATGCGAACTATTAAACTCTCTATATGCAATTAAATATTTTTGTAAAGTTCACGAATTATCAACCCAATGGCATGTAATTCACATATTATTATTATTATTATGATTGGAATCTTTCCAAATATCCGAACATATAGAGACACTTTGAGACAAACTATCAAATATTGAAATCAAATTCAACTTATACTCATCAACCATTTTATCAATATTGCGAGTAACTTTATTTCGTGAAATCCTAGTGTTAGATGGATTAAATTCACCCCTAGTATAATTTTCATAATGTCTACTATGCGCATGATTAAAAGGAAGACCCATAAGGGAAACAAATCTTGCAAGAAATTTTCTATGACCACTTTCGCTATATTAAAATATATTAAAACTCGTATCTTGGCCGCCAGTCCCGGTGTCAGCGGTAGATGAAAATGAGAAGTTTATTTGTGTTTGAAAGCTATCAACCCCGTATTTGTCAGGATGCTTTTTCTCCATGTGGTATTTGAGCGACTCGTAGCCTCTATTATTTTTAGAACCCAAGGCGTAGTGAATTTTGCAATAATTGTATCGTGCCCGAGGTTCACCATTGACCGTCGTTCTTGTGAAATACAATCGGAAGATGGAGGATTGATATTCCTTCAATTTTGATTGAGGCGGTGGCATATCACCCGCTTCCTCCTCATCTGCATCTAAATTAACTACGACCTGCGGTTCAAATTTGTCGGAGGTGGGTAAATCGTCATCGAAATTAGTTTTGATTTTGCTCGTCGAAGTTAATTTGATTATATAAGTTTTTAACTTCTTCCGCCGTCATCTCATCGGGAATATAATCTGCGACAATGGCCGAAGGTTCTCATCGAAATCCTCAACCTCCAACTCGGCCTCGACGAGATTCTCGAATAGTATTAGTATTGATATTACGAGAATAGCTTGCCATAATAATATTAAAGAAAATTAAGTAAAACGAGATTAAGAAGAAGACGAATATTGTTGATAGTATTTTTTGCACAAATTAGCAACTTCAGTTCAAGCTTGAAAATATAAGAGAATAAGAAGAATAGTAGAGATTAATTGGTGTTGGAGAGTGGGGTATTTATAGGTGTAGAAATTGATTTAAAAAAAACAAAAACAAAATTTTAAAAAGGTAGCCATTATAACCACCAGTAACGACTACTTTTTTTTTACCGTTGATGATCAACAATTGTTTGATTCGAGTCGTTGACTTCAAACGGTCAAAAACCGAGAAGTGAAACTGCCTTCATTTTTTTTCGATTAACCAGCGATTACGGTTGTTCGGAAACCGTAACCGAATAGCCGTATTTTGTCCAATATCAAAACACCTACATTCAGTTGATAAACTTATTTAAAAGTTTTGATACTTTTAAAAATCGTAGTTGAGGTAGATAGCCGTAACTGAATGTAGGTGTTTTGATATTGGACAATATCATAGTTCTTTTTAAAAGTCGGCCAAATAAATCGTCTGGCGCCCCAGGCTAGTTTAAAAAAAAAAAAATTTATGTCCTGAAACGACTTCATTTTTGGGCCTATTTTTTGATTATTTTGATTTTGTAATATATGTTATGATATTTTTATTTAACTAATGAACTTATGGATCTATGTTGTTTTGAACTTTGAATCGAATAATAGCTTTAAACTTGTGAATTGTAACTTGTGATTATTACTTTTAATTTTGAATTGTCATAGACTTTATTGTGTAGCAGGTAGTATGTTGAACTATTAAATGGTTGGATGTAAAGTTGTAAATTAGGGTATTTATTCTCAAATTCTAGGCCCCGCCTAGGCGTCCTAGGCACTAGGCGCTGGCCTGCCGCCTAGCAGACGCCTAGCGATTTTTAGAACACTCTCATCATTCATAGAATAAAGTACATAAGCTATTCGAAGCTTAAATCATCGTTCGACTTAAGAGCTAGAACAACTATCCATAGTTACAATCACCTTCGAGCCTTTCAATCGTAATAAAAAAGGAGGATTAAAACATCATATTATGACGAGTACTGAATCACTTACAGAAAAAATCCGAGCAATAAGCTTAATAGGATATAAATAGTGTTTACCAAAACACGATGAAATGATGATAAAATCACCACAAATTGACATTTCTTCGCAACTTTACGAGCTCAAAGCTGAATTCCTACTGTGAAATATACGAAAAATTCAGAAGCACAAGTACAGCAGGCTCAGTCTGTGAACATAAAGGTTGGAAATGAGAAAAAACAAAAATGGAACAAGCAGGAACATAAAAGCAGAATCATAAGATTTAAGAAGTTAATATGAGGTGATATACTTGATTAAAAATAAAGCAAGAACGTAATGGCGTCAGAAGATCAAGAAGATGCTGCAAAAGAATACAAAAATTAACTAAATCATTTGCAATAACATTATATTTTTATTTCCCTCTTCATCTAAATTCCAAAACAAACCCACAAAATATATCAACCTTTCAATCAAGTAGAACTCACCCTTGCATGGTGTCTAAACCAAGAAAGGAGAAAACTCATTCTATCATCAATATCTGCCTCCAGAAACATACACAGTGACAACTTAATGCTAATTACACTTTAAGACATAATTATAACATGTAACGGAAACATAGAATGAATGAAACAGTAATAACTCAAACTAGAGCACCAAGAACATCTAAAAATACCAAATTTGACAAGAAAATCTATGTTGTTACCCCAAAGATTAGAAGTTCAATAACTCAATCTACAAAATGCAAGAACATCTAAAAACGCCAAATTGGCACCCAAAAAAAAAGAAAAAGAAAAAAGAAAAAAACAACAAAAACAACAAAAAGGTTTTATCCCCAAAGACTGGAATTTTTCACAAGGGAACTTCAATAACTCAAATCTATAACATTCAAGAATATCTAAGAACGCCGACTTGAGAACAAAATCTATGTTGTTATCCCAAAGATTGGATTTTTCACAAGTGAAGTTCAATAACTCAATCTACAACATTCAAGAAAATCTAAAAACACCGATTCAACAAGAAAATCTATGTTTTTATCCCGAAGAGTGGATTTTTTTCTTTCTTTTTCACAAGGCCATGTGGCCATTTTGCCCGACAAAGCAGATGATTTTTATCGGGTTTTTCCTAAGTATCCAATAATCAATCATCCCCAGTAGGAAATAGGGTTAGAACTTTCTTTCCTTTCGTGGACTCTAAATCCTCAACATTATAAGTTGGAATCACAATCGAGCCGTTATTATTATGTATTGTCGTTCCCATTCTCTGCATTTGCTGCTGCTGTGATTGCCTCATAAGAGGATGCTCAAACTGCCCATTCGGCGGCGAGCTGCCGAAATGCCTAAACTGCTGCTGCAGCTGCGGGTGGTGGTGGGCCGCCGTCATCTGGTGGTGCATTGCCGCCGGCGGCGCAGGCACAAACGGCAAGAAATGATCCGGATTGGCCCGGCCCGGATGAAGGAAATGGGCCGGCACGGGCGAGCTGGCGAACAGGTGGTCAGTGGCGGCGTCCAC
>BMAC01000070.1:1635956-1657684 GCA_014905375.1 Phtheirospermum japonicum
GGGATAAGGATATGAGCTCCTCCGGCGGCGGCAATTCATCTTCCCATTTGGAAAACCAATTGGACTCATCTTCTCTCATCTTGTTTCTGTTGCCCTCCACCTGTTTGATATATTGCCACAAAGGAAATATATCTGAATAAGATTTCTTATTCCTTTAATGGAGTTTCGAAAATCTTTCAGCTCAGAAAGAAAAATTGAAATTTTTGTGTGAGACTGAGAGAAAGAACATGTGTTTTTTTCCTGGTCAAGCGAGTGAAAAGAATTTACAGGATAAAATTGGTGAGATTGGTGGGCTTTATCATTTTGTCTGAATTTCTTGTTCTCTCTCTAAATCAAGAAAGATTGGAATTTGGAAGACTGGGTTTTTTGGGAGATAGAAAGGAGGGGCAATCGAGGTGGATCTTGTTTTTCTTTTTTCAGCTTTTATTAAGGTTGCTGTTTTGTTGATGCTTTTCTTATGATTTTTATGTGTTTTGTGTTCATCGTTGTTTTGAACTTTCAACGAATCACGGAACATGAATTGAATAATAATATTATATTTTAACTTTCTTTTCTATTGATAACTATAGTTAAAATACAAAACTATTACAACTTTTTTAATAAAATACTTTTTAGAGTGAAAAATGAGTATACGGGATTAATAAACAAAAATGTAATGATTTTTTGTCCATTGTTCTTCAAAGCTTTTGATGTTTGGAAGACCGTGGACTAACTTAGGGATAATATGTTTGGTCGTTTTCAAAATCTCGAAAACTCTAACAAAATTATATGGACAACCTTATGTATGTACATAAATTTTTTTTGCTAGGTAAATAATATTAAGAGTTAGATAATGACTGAAGACAAAAAATATCCTAAATATTCTACACGATCTATATTAAGAGGAAAAAAAAATGATATTAACTCTGATAACAAAAGTTTATAATCTTGTTTACACGAGGTCTGAACAAATATTTTTAGTTGAAGAATTGGCGTCATCCTTCTATACTAAATTTTTATTTTTTATTGATAAATATAGTTACAATACAATACTATTATACATTTTTAAAGGTTTTTAAAGTTTAGATTACTAATAAATAACAATATATTACTTTTTAGAGCAAAAATGAATATATGTGAATAAAAAAAAAAAATGTAATGATATTCTGTCCACTATATTAAAAGCTTTTGACGTTAGGAAAACGGTAGACTAACTTATTAGTGGTTAGATGTTGGGTCATCTTTAAAATTTTGGAAAGCCTTAAGGAAATTATTTATGGGCGACCTTCTATACAGTCATATTTATTTATTTATTTATTTTTGCTAAGTAAATAATATTAAAAGCTAGATAATAATTGAAGACAAGGTATATCCCAAATATTTAAACGTTTTATATTATTAGGAAAAACAAATATGAAGCTGATAATAACAAAAGTTCATAACCTTTTCGCTTTTTATTCGACAAAAGTGTCAATTATATCAATAAAATCAAGTTAACATTCATTTTTTTAATGAATAACATTATCAAACCATTAAACCTATCCTGAGACATATATATATATATATATATATATATATATATATGTGACCGATGACTTTTTTTCAAATCAAAACAAGTAGGACTTTTCTAGTTAAAGGTACTCGTCGTATCTGTCTGTCGACAAGTACTTATTGAATGAATGTCATGTGTCCTAAATAAAAATAATATTATTAATTAAAATATCAGTATTAATTTGTTATTATTTACAATGCCTGTTGTATGTTTAATTATTTAAATAATTGAACAATTATTTTTATTTTATTACAAAAGAACACCCCAAAAATTAATTAATCATAAAACACCCATCAAATTATAAATATATTCTAAAAAAACCCCTAATTAATCATAAACCCAATTAATCTTAAAATCCCAAATCATACAATCGTAAACCCTCAAACAATCCTAAACCCCAAATCATAAAATCATAAAACTCAATTAATTTCAAACATAATTAATCCTAAAACATGAAATCATAAAATTCTAAATCCTAATTAATCCTAAATTCCGACTAGGTAAAATCCTAAAATCGTAAAGAAACCTAAACCCAAGTCAGAAAATCATAATACCCAATTATTCTTAAAACCCTAAATCATAAAACCCGTAATTCAGTTCACCTGTTTGCCCAAACCGCATTCACAATTCCAGAAATTATTCGGATCTATTTTCGTTCATCCTTCTGTTCGACACCGACAATCACCGTCGGATAACATAATTCTCCACCGTTTTTCACCGCCCCCCTCCACTGCATGGTACCACAATTATCCACATCCTAACATCCCGCTCCTCCCGTCCAATAACTTGAAAGCAGACGACATTATTCGCCGCATCAATTTGAAGTGGAAGCGTAGATTTATTTTAAGGTTAGTTATTTCTTAAGTGCAAAATCCTGTAGTTTTTTTTAATAATTATTTTCTGTTTGTAAGCTATTTGTACTCGTGTTAAATTATCATTAATTCATGATATTGTTATGTGTATTTTAGGTATTTGGGTTAAATTTACATAAGCAGGTGAATATTAGATTTTTGATCAGATTTTATTTTGTTTAAGTATCCAATTGCTGTAGTTTAGAGTTTAGCGAATTTTGCTTATCTTTTCACATATTTGGGACCTTTGTAAAAGCTTAATACATAATAATTTCAAGGGGGAATTGCCAAATACTCCCCCTAGAAAAATGTGTTTGTCAAATACCCCAACTAGTTTTAGAAAATGCCAAGTACTCTATACACAATTGTACAATTACCAATTTGGCCTTACTTCCCTTCAAAACTCAGTTATTCCTCTCGCAATCAGACCTAATTCGCCTTCATCGCCTTCATCTGATGGTCCATTTAATCCAGTTTTGGAGAAATTCGAGAAAAAGGGTGATGATAAAATCTTGGAGTGGCTAGACAAATAGGGCCTTAATTCGGTCGTATTTGTTTCGTTCGGGACGGCGTCGTCTTTATCTGATGAGCAAATCTTTGAGATAGCTTTTGGTTTGGAGAAAAGTGAGCAGAAGTTTGTTTGGGTGTTGAGAGATGCGGACAAAGGAGATGTTTTTTAAGGTCATGTTCGAAGAGCTCCATTGCCAGAAGGGTTTGAATCGAGAGTCAAAGAGAGAGGGTTGATTGTGAGGGATTGGGCCCCACAGCTGGAGATTTTGGGACACCCCTCTGTAGGTAATGGTTATCTTGATTTCTCTATTTTCATTTCAATTTTTTTTAGTTGAATTATGTGATGATTAGATTAAATATTCTTTAGWTTTGGCCTAATTTTATAAACAAACACTTGGTTATCTTTAAAATCCTTAAATATCCCTCCGAGCATKTCTGAAACTTAAAAGCTTTTTTTGCTTAGATACATAATAGTGGTCTTGTTAGGTTTTCAATTATGCTTTGAACTTTTGATGCCCGAACCGGGATATAAAATGGATGCTGAGACAGAAGCGGCAGTTGAAGAACTGTACAGTAGCGAGGAAGCGGCGTCGGCTGGAATTCCAGGTGAAAGCTCCATCAAGTCTTAATCACTTTCTATATTTATGATGTATTGGTTTTCTGTTTGTGGAGTATGTGTTTTTGTGCTATGAAGTATTAGTTTTCTGTTTGTGGTGTATGTGTTTTTGTGCTATGAAGTATTGGTTTTCTATTTGTGGAGTATGTGTGTTTGTGCTATGAAGTATTTCATTTTCTGTTTGTGGAGTATGTGTGTTTGTGCTCTGAAGTATTGTTTTCTGTTTGTGGAGTATGTGTGTTTATGCTCTGAAGTATTGGTTTTCTATATGTGGAGTATGTGTTTTTGTGCTATGAAGTATTTTGTTTTCTGTTTATGTAGTATGTGTGTTTATGCTCTGAAGTATTTGTTTTTTTTTTTTTTAATTTTACCAGATGATTCTTGGCCTGTAAGGGAGAATAGTGATTTCAAATGCGTAAGGGACTGTGGTATCTTCCTTATGAATCACATGGAATTTTTTAGGGGACATCCCTATGAAAATCCAAATTTGAAAAAAGTAAGTACACTTGTTATACATAAGTTCCGCTTTTAATTTGAAAAGGATAGGTAAATTTATTTTTTTTGTGTGTGTTTTTTGTAGTGTGATGAGAGACGTTTGTTGAGAGCCAAGTATTGTGCAACACTTCTCTTAAGTGATGTCAATCACATGAAGAATCAGTTGGAGAAAGATGTACTCGATTTCTCCAATTCCAGGAAGTAGAGGAGTTGGCCATGGATAGAAAAAACATGTCTTGGTTCTTGTGCTGTTTCTAGGAAGTAGAGGAGTAGGAAGTATTTGTGAAGTTTTTAGCCTTTGACATGTTAGGTCTCTGCACGTACAATTGTTGTAGTGTTTTGCAAGTCTGAAAATGTAAAATGTGGATGGTATTAGTTTGTGCATACCAATGTGTTGGTTCTTGTGCTGCGAGGTATCGATATTTGTAATACAATGTAGGAGTATTTCAAACCTAATGACATGTGTTGGTGTTTAACATGAATAGCTTAGCTCCTTTGCTTTTTTCTTTTTCTCTTCTTTCTGCTCTGTATTTCTTTCTTAAGTGGTAGGTGACGTCGTAAGAAGTATTAGGTTTTTTTTACACTGCAAGAAACCAATACTCCCCAACACAATAACCAATACTCTTCTGTTCAGAAACTAATACACTAACCAAGATGCTAGTGTTTGTAATGCGATGTGCTAGTGGGCAAAAAAAAAAAAAATCTCGCCGAAAATTTTCGGCGGCGGGCGGCAGGCGGCGGCGGCGGGTGGCGGCAGGTGGTGGCAGCAGGTGGTGGACCATTTATTATTATTATTATTATTATTATTATTATTATTATTATTATTATTATTATTATTATTATTATTATTATTATTATTATTATCATTATTATTATTATTATTTTAATAGTAAGGGTATTGTGGTATATTCATATCACAATTTTGGACTATTTGGCAAAAAGGAGGGACCATTTGACTTAAATKTACAAGTTGYATTATTTGACAAATTCATCTATATCTTAGGGAGTATTTGGCAATTCCCCCTAATTTCAACTTTTGTTGTTTTATTGGTTGGCTGAAAATTGGTTTTCCACTTCGATGATGAATGAAATGCAATGAAGTGAGTTTTCTCGTTCGGGGTTGATATAGTCTTCCCGTTTTCTTAAACACTCGAAATTGGCTTTCATTTTTCATCTTTGACAAATTCTTTTTCCATGTTTTAATTTTTTCTTCCTGACAGACGAGGGGTCTGTTGCATCAGTTTTAGTGGTACAATCAGTTGGTATCGTAGTTTTATTGCTACGTTTTTTTTAGAACGTCTTTCCGGAAACCCGTTGTGGAATGTGTGTTCTCTAGAACATGTTAATAGAATACCTATTCCAGAATGCGTATTATCTTGAATGTGTATTGTAGATTGAATGATTCAAAATTGGATCCACATTGAATGATTATAAATCGACGAACCTCTACAATGTTTGTTTTTGAATACACATTAAAACTGCAACTGGATGTGTGTAATAATAATAATAATAATCATGTATAATAATAATAATAATAATAATAATAATAATAATAATAATAATAATAATAATCATGTGTAGGAATCAGTATTTGCAATGAATAACTCACACAATGAGGAGGGCTTTTCTTCGGATGATGCACAAACTACATTCGAGGATGAACATCAAACAGTAATGCTCCCAGACGAGGCAAAAGTTAAGGGTATGGTTTTTGGTTCCGGCGAGGAGGCCGATTTATTTTACATTAACTATGGCAGGCAAATAGGTTTTGATGTTCGAAAATGCCATTCCACACTCAAAAGGGGTGTTTTGAAAAACAAAGGATGGGAGTGTGTTTGTGCGGGACTAAGGAGGGAAAGAATTCCAGGGCATAAAAGTATTCGAAAGGAGAAGGTAAACAAGAAATGTAATTGTCCTGCTAGACTCCGCATTGCACAAGACATCGCAACTGGCTTGTACAAGGTTACATATTTCCAATCTTCTCACAACCACGCTCTAGAAACACCGGAAACAACATGCCGTCTCAAGTGCAACAGGCATGTGATGTAAATTTTACATTATATATATATGTATGTACGTCATAATGATGTCGCCGTTCATGAAATTATTGGTTTTGATTTAATTTTACATACTACCAAAAGAGACTATTAGCGTTCTCATATTCGTCGCTTACGAGAACACATTCAAATAAAAAGATAGTTGAAAGTACCAAAAAAAAAAAATAATAATACCAATACTAATACTAATACTAATAATAATAGTAATAGTAATGTTGATGATAATAATAATGTATTTTAATTTAGTGCAAAGAATGTTATTATCATTTTATTCTCATATATGTATTATGTATATATCTTCCAATCAATGGAAATCTGAATCCAGGTCGCATTTGATTCGAAAAATGGATTTCAATGGTGTCGTAAATGCACAAGTAATTAATCGTAGTGATTTGGGAAAGATCCAGTATGTATTTAACCGGCTAGATGATCACAGTAGATCATTGTTAGACACGTCCTGTTTCGAACATCTTCTATATCTAAAGAAGAAAAAAATAGTTCCTCAACTAATTCACCAATTAGCCATCCGACGAGTGACATGTGGTAAGACTGACGAGGTGTGGTTCAATTTTAGAGGGACACGTGCTCGATTCGGGTCGCAAGAGTTCACTCTTGTCACCAATTTGGATGCTGGTCTGTTGGGAGAGGAGATCGTAAAGAAAGGTGAAAAGTTAAATTTGTTGACAAAATATATCTCCAGATTCAAGGGAAACATCAATCGGGAAATACTATTGGCAGCCTTCGATAATTTCAAGCATCAAGAAGATAAACTTAAGCTAGGTCTCCTCGTATTCTTGGTGTGGGTTTTGTTAGGGGCTGAAGAAAGCACACGGCTGAACGTCTGGTTATTTCTCATAGCCGATGACATCGATAGGTTTAATAGATATACTTGGGGGAGGAAGTCGTTTTTATGTGCCATTAGCAATTTTAGGAAAAAATCGTATAAAGGGAAGAAAAAGGAGGAAGAGAAATCTGATAACTCAACGAAGAGAGTTGGTTAAAGATTGAAGGGGTTTCCTCTTGCTATAATGGTGATCTATTTTGTTTAATTTTGTATTTTGACGTAATTTACTATTAAAAATAAATTGTTAATTATTTGATAATTTATGTTGTTTTCTACAGGTTTGGTCTTTCAAAGCGATTGTGGATCTCGGGGAGAGTTTTGCCAAATGTTGTGGTGAAGCAGTCCCCTGAATGATCAAGTGGTTGGTCCATGACCACGTATTGGCAAAAGATGTTCACCTCCGTTTAGAGACAGGAAAGGTAACTAATTATTTGAATATTGTTTTTGAGTATTAATGTTTTACAGCACACAAGTATTCAAACAAAGGTCATAATGCGCAGTTGAATGTTAAACGCACACTGGAGCCGACAGAATCGGGAAAATCTACTCCATTCTGGCAGGGAATGGCTAAGTTTGATGATGAAGAGGAACTTGATTTCGGCGAGGGAAATGGTGACGATGAGTTAGGGTGCAAGAGAGCTAATGCGACTACCATTCATGATTGTGAGTTCTGCGCGTTTGGAGGTGATAGTGGGATTAACGAAATCCCATACTGTTGCATGGGTAGGCTGATGGATCGAAGGTTGGGTGTTTTTAAACAAGCGGTTATGGAGATGGTGCAGCCTAAGTTGGACGTAATTGAGAAGAAGCTTGATTCTTTGATAAAAATGATGGAGGGAAAAAAAGAGATCCATCATGTTGACCAAGAAGACGTCATTGAAGAAAAATTGGAAGATGACAAAGGCCGCGACTCGAAAGAAGATGTTACAGGTATTTGTGTAAATCATTCGGCCGTGATAATATGTTTTATGACAAAATATGCCAATTGATCTAGTGTGCAATTCGACTTACTTTCATTCGAAATGCAGATGATGGTTGTCGGTGGTCGTGCGGCACGAGTGTTTTAGGAATTCACAGAACTTTTGTTAATGAACCCGGTGTTGGTGGCGTCAGACAAACGTCGAATGATCATGAAGCAGGTGATTTACTACTCTGGTATTTATATATATTTCATTAGTGATAATAAATAAATATTTATTGTTTATTAATTTATTTCATGTATGTGCCAAGGCGAGCTTGTCGATTTTGAGTTGTTCCCTGGAAGTGGAACGAAAAGGCGAACAGAATCGCAATGCTCTCCTATTATAAATCCAGAAAAAAGGCGTAAAATCAAGAGCATTACATTGTTTGACCCTAACAGAAAGGTTGAAGAGGCCAAGGTTGATGACCTTTATCGCTGGCTAGCGAAGGCCACGAAAAGGTAAAAATATTTTTTAAGAAGCTATTTTTTGAACTTCATATACTCAGTACATGTATGTTATAAGCATCATATATCATAAATTATTATATTTAACTTTCCACACTAAAAATAGATGTGTGTGTATTTTTTAAATAATAATTTGTATGTTATGTGCTCATTGGAACCATTTGATCATATTGAATTAAAATATTAATTCACTGGTTTTAATTTTCTTTATCAGAGATTTGCTACCGTAAGCAACGTGTGACGTCTCTAGGAAGTTTTTCGACGACATCTTGACGGACATATGGTTCATGGATGATGTAAGTTTAGATTGTGACATGTTATATCATATTATGTAGTATTGTTATATTCCTTTTGATGATGATTTTTTTCTTAGCATGTTGATACTGCACTATTCCACATGCGAGAGTGGGCAACAGAGTACACCCAACTTTTCGACCAGTCATCCTGCGTTCTAGATTTCGGCTTTGTGTGCCACGTTATTGCAGCTTACGGTCGAATACCAAATCTTGGTAAAGGGAAAAAAATGTACAACATGGCTGACCTAGAAGCGCTCGTGAAATACCCCGATAATGATATTATAGGCTCGTTGTTGGGCCGATATGTTGAGGGGAAATCGACGTTGCACGGTAAACCGTGGAAAGGGTGCCGATTCTTGTATGCGCCCCATTGTGTGGATAATCATTAGTTTGCAATGAGGGTTGATTTGGAAGTGCGTTGTATTAAAATATATGAAAGTATGCCTTGCCACATTAAACATGGAATTATGATGCAGGTCATAGTGCCCCTTACTATTTTTATCCCTTTGTTGATGCGTGTGCTAGTAGATGAGCGTTACGATCCAGCTGAATTTTTGCACGAGAAGCGAACATGCCCTATGAAAGAGAATAGGTTAGTGTTCCCAAATTTTTTTAATATTTAGTTATATATTAATATTTTTGGTTGATAACGTAAACATATTTAATATTAGGTTCAACTGCGGTATGTTTACGCTGAAGTATATTGAGCTTTTACTCGCCGGTAAAGATGTTAACATTGTTCAACAAAAGTACATGAAGGACTGGAGAAAGAAGCTGGCAACAGAGTGCTTTGGTCGTCATTTCGAGCTTTGAGGTGGTTATTTGTTTTGTCTTTTGTAATACGTATTCCGATTTTTAAAGACATGTTGCGGTTTACTTGTTTCTGAAATATTTGGCGGAAGGGATGATCATTTGGGTTGTTTTAACAATTTTATTTGTTTTTGCATACTTGAAGATTCTGGTGTCTGTTCTTTATATATATTTGACTGGCCTGTTAAATAATAATTTAGCAAAATAATATGTTGCTTGTCATGATTTGTTGCGATTAAGTTCTAATTATTTATATTCACAACGACGGTGCATTCATTATGCTAAATTATTGCACAATGACCACAAAGACGAATAACTTAGGATTGTTCCATCAGGTTGATGGGATGAAAATCGACAAAAAACTGTCTTGCTTTATTAGTAATTCTCATCTTCCTGATTTAAATGCAAATAAATATGTGGATCAACTTGTCATTACATTATATCAGAACTGGTTACATGCCAATTATTAACTTGTACAATTATCGACATAACCTAAATTATAACAAGGAAAAATGCACCATAATTACAACTCAGAATTCCAAGACGATTTATCCCAAAATAAATAAACATCCCGAACACACTAAAGTAGAACTAATTTGCAAGTCATATATTCAAAAATCATGATGCACCAGTACTAACACATAATACATTAAATGAGGTAATGGCTTGGAAATTTAAATCCAAGCTCTATTCAAACTTCATCAAAATTTCTACAACGGAGCTGCCATTTTCGATGTACGACTTCACATAACGTTGAAGATCCTCAAGAGCATCTAACGGTATTTCGTAGTGCACTCGATTAGGTTTCTTCCTGATGTATTTAGGTGTCAAATCCCCTGTTTGATGTTGTGAGGCATACTTCGCCAGTTTTGCATATATTTTTCTATATTGAAGCGAAATGGTCTAGATTGGTGGTGCGACGACTTCATTCGAGTTAATCAGGATCCTGAATTGGATCGGCTCCATATGGTCCAATATGAATACATAAATATTAATGGAGAACACTTATTTAAATGATATTTAGGCTATCAATATACCCACGAGGAGCTTCATTTGCCTCGGTGTATATCACTGTTGCCAGCCTTTCGCGCACCTCCTTCGACTCTTGCTGCAATTTTCTAACCGATTAATATCGACAAGCTGGTGGAATGAAAACTTGTTATAACTTTGGCATACAATTGAAAAACAATGCTAACCTCCGTCAGAACACAATTAAGTTCTCCAGGGAATACCATTTACAAATACACATATAACCCGCAGTCGTGGCTGAGATATTAGGGAGACATTACATTAATTATACGTGGCATACTTGTAATGAATATCGACATGGAAACATTACCCATTCTGTTGTTGTGGGATTGTGTTGTTAGTACACTAATCAAAAGATTTTGTAATATCTTTATGAATAAACGCCTCTGCTTCCCATATTTCTGCAAGAGTCTCCATCCGGCTCACCTGAATGAACGTGCAGCATATCTTAGTTCAAAAAAATGGTAAGTGTGAATCAAATCTAAATTTGAGGAAATAGAAAGAACATTACCACTTTCTTTGCTAGGTCCATCCTACGCGTATTCTGGGAATCATGCCTAAGCATGTCGGCAATTGTTACCTTCTTTGCAAAGAATTATACGATGCACAAGAACCAATGTTGACCATCACATAGTGGAATCATGGTACTCCTGCATTTGCTCTTAGAACCCTTAAATATTCCTGGGACCCCAAAAATATATATTTGTATGGGAGTGTCTTCAAAGTGTCCCAAACATATGTTCTGCAATATAACACAACAGTGCCATCGTAATTGATGTTTGAAAGCAACTACTTTACCCAATAAATCACCCTTACGCTGAAAGACGCTGGGAACACCCAATCCATGTTTGTAAATCCCATGCTATGCCTATCGTGCCATACTTGAGTCGCAGCAAAATCTATTACCTACAACCACCATAAATAATAAAAAGCGTATATTATTATTTTAATCACAACATAAAGTAGAGTTATAGGTTTGATAATATCTACCCTCGTCTTGTACCGCGCTGGATATTTTATGGTTCTCATATCGGCACTAGTCAAGTACCACTCTTTATATTTAATCATCACATCCCTACGACAAAAATAAAAAATTATAAAAAGGTGATATTATAATGACATTTGGGTATATAAATAAACATTGAAGATAAATATTATAAAGTGGAAGACTTACTCTACATTCAATTTTTCGTCGAACACATGTGCCACTACTCCTTCATCGTGATCCCAATATTCGCGGAAAGAATCAAAGATATCGACTACTGCTCTTACAAGCAGAACAAGTAATTATTTTTAAACTTAATGAGGGGAATTTCAGAAAATATCTACAATATATAAATATTAATAGAAAAAAATGCAAATAATATATGCACTACTGATTTGATAAACATCATTATGCACCTTCTGCCCGAATGTGCGACGGATTTTGGTGTGTTGAAGGCGAAGGAATGTCATAAGTGTCTTGAAATAATTTATTCGGTTGAAAATATTCCGTTATCGGTGTAGTCCTATGGGCATGTTGGGGAGAATGTAAAGGACTATCATCGATGTCTCCATGCAATATGTCTTTTTTAAAATACTCAGCTTTTAGTGTAGTCTTATCGAAGTGGTCGCGAGATGGTAGCGTCGATGTCTTTATCGACGTTGTCTTTTTTAGAACACTCGTTCTTTGGTGTGTTCCTTTCGACGTGGTGGGGAGTAGGCGAAGGAACATCAACGTTATCCGCGCCTAATTTATTTGACATTATCTCCGGTTGCTCCATTTTGTTCAACATCTTGCTCATAATGCCGATAGCAGTCTCGACGCTCTTATTTAACACCGTCAGTTGCTCCATTATACCCACGTCCAAACTAACCAGTATGTAACCTTTGAGCTGTTTGCTTGCTTGAGATTTGGTTCAAAATCTTGCTGTGACATGCAAGAATGTGAGTTTGTGATTGGGATTAATGTAAAATATATATGCTCATAATTATAACACATTCCAAATGGTACGTACAAAATCATTGTTGATTTTGGTTTCCTGAATTGTCAAAATTTGTGGACATAATTCCTTGCCTATCGTTGGTAATTCTACGGGCAAATGGTTGAGATAAACAATCTGCCAAAAAAAAACCAAAAAAATAAAATGAATACACTGTCTAAAATAAATACGAGCCATATATGTCATCGCGAAGCACGCATGGTGTACATACACGTGAAGAAAAGAAACCGATCAAATAATTTTGGTTACCTCCAACAGAATAATACAATGTGTTTTTAGTGGTTTGGAAAAGAAATCGATTCAATTGAAGGAATCAATGTGTTTGTAGCTTGAAGAATAAAAGAAAATGAAAATAAAGCAATTAAACTAACTAAACTATGCTAGAAATCAAAATAGAAAATCGGTCGGATGCCTCGGTCGTATGCCTCAATATAGAAATGCAAAGCACTTATGGAAATAAGCAAGAAAATGCAATGTTTCATCAAGTACAATCATGCAAGCACAAGGTACAACTATTTATAAAAACTCAAATAATGCAAATTACCAAAAATCGAAAGCATGGATGGAAAGAGCAAGAAAAGTTGATGTGAAAGTTTAAAAATTTATGAAAAATAACAAGCAACAAAGAATAGATCTAAGATTTAACCTAAAACTATGCATGAAAATAAGATTTAAAATAAAGCATAGGAAAAACTCAAATAAAAATGATCAAGGACTCAATCTATGATCTCGGTGTGTCACTCACCTAAATTCCATGAATGATTCACAAGATCAAGCAAGAAATCAAAGAGCTAAGGCATAAAGCATAAAATTGAAGAACATGCATGAAATTGAGGAACAAAGCATAGAATAAAAGAAAGCTTACTTGAATTAAAAGAGAAGAGTACAAACTTGAATTAAATTGCATCAAAGTAAAAATCCAAGGGAGTACTTGAATTCTTCTTGAGCTTACAAACCCAAGGCAAAGCTTGAAAACTAAATCTAAAATGTAGAGAGAGAAAATTATCCCAAACCCAAGCTTGGGTTGGGAGGGATTGAGAGATCTTCCACAAAAATGAGAGTTGTGTCCTATTTATAATAGATTTAATTGGGTTTAAATGGGCCAAAATAGCCTTAGAGGCTTTAAAGTCCCGGGTTTGACCAAAATTGGCCCGTGTTGACCAAGATGGCTCGGAGATGGTGAGGGGATGGCAGCTGGGCACTGGCTTGGCAGGGATGATGGCAGCTGGGTGGCGCTGGCTTGGCAGGGAGATGGCAGCTGGGTGCTGAGGATGGCAGGGAGATGGCAGTGGATGGCCACCATTCTAGAATGCTTTCCCCTTTGGAGCTCCTTCTTGGAACAACTTTGGCAAGCCCTTGGCAAGCCATGGCTTGATTTCTGACCTCCATGCCATAGCTTGAATTGAAATCATCAAACCACCTATTAAAAGAGGATTTTAAATATCAAACCCAAGAATTATTCCAATTCTCGAATCAATTGAACCATTTAACCCAATTAAATATACAATTAACAAGACAAGTGAAAAACAACAAAACAAGAAAAACAAACGAAAAACCTAACGAAACTCGATTAAAAACTACTAAAATTAACATAACACTCTAATTAAAAACACGAGAAAAATACCACAATTACATGCAAAACATCCGACAACGTACGAAGTTTGTTTATTTTTTGCATTCATTGTGCCGGTAATAAGTTTTTCCAATATCATCTCCGACCAGTTGTAGGTTTGCACGGACGTCGAATCAACAATATAATCTAACCATTCTAGTTCCAAAACTTCGTTGGCTTTAGGAAATAAAATAGTGATTAGCACTAATTTGTCTTGGTTTTTAGTAGCATTTTAGTTTATTTTTCTATTTTTTTTTTGTTTAAGTTGGGTAGTTTAAGCTTAATTCTGTATTTTTATATTTCTAGCTTATTTTACCGTATCTTTATCATAAATGATGAGAATAGGTGATTATTTGTTGTTTTTCACCTTACAGCTAAGTAACAAGAAGAGTTCAGCGCGCAAAGAGATGAAGTTCGATGTTCAAGAGTGGAGAATGAGCTTTCCGGAGAAAGAGTAGCAGAAAGATCGAGAAAATGAGACGAGCAGCGAAGTTGCGTTGGTCGACGCAAGTGTCGACGCTACGTCGACGCGACCCTGCCCACGATGGCCGACACAACATCGACGCTAAGCCGATGTAACTTGCTGTTGCATCGATCCGTGACCGCGTCAGTCGATGCCCCTGCCCAGTCGATGCGAGCACACAGACAGCGTCGACGTCGAGCCCCTGTTCGCATCGGTCGATGCAATAACCAACGTCAATCGACGCGACGACCCAGAATCATGATTTTTAGGGTTTCTTGTGCGCCAAGTCATGAAACAACTATATAAACCCTTCATATTTCGGATTAAACACACACCCACGACCCCAAATACTTTCCTAGGGTTCCAAAACACAAGGTGAGCCCGTTTCCATCCATTCGTTACGTAGAAACAAGATCAAGACCGGAGATTCAAGAATTACGAGTTCCAAGCTCCTTCTTTCGTCCGTGATTCATTCTTCGCTCAAGATCGACGCTTAAGCTCCGGAATAGCTTGAGATTTACTGCTTTTTAGATAATCATAAGTATTCTAAACTCTCTTTAATTGCTTTCTAGATTAATCCTTAGTAAATTTATGCTTTTAGATAGTTGTTCTTAATTTTCGGATCTTTAATTTTTTATGCTCGATACTTTGGATTTCTTTGTTAAGATATATTTAATCTTTCAGTTTTAATTACGTTTAGTTATGCTTAGTTTATTTATTGCTTTTGCTTGGTTAATTAATTTATGATATGCAATTGCTTGGGAATTTCAGAATTAATTTTCTTCTTGAGAATTCATATGTTTGATAGTCGTAGTAGTAGTCCAATTCATGTTAGTTAATTATAGTTGGTTAATTAGTCTTGCTTTTCAATTCGTAGTTATAATTCAAAAACCAAATTTATACAAGTTCTCGTGTTAAAATTGTGACTATACAAACATTAAAGATTTCGAACGTCAGTCCTTGAGAGACGACTCGAGTTAAGCTTGTCAACCTACACGCGATCCCGTTATTTTGCGAGCGAGCTATTAGATTTCTGACAATTATTTATAAAGTAGGCACACACAAAAGCTCAAATCAAAAATTGGCGCCGTTGCCGGGGGACTGAAATAGGTTTTGATAATTTTTGTTCGTGTTATTTTATGACTTTCCATTTATTTGTATAAAGGTTCTTTGTTTGCCACTCAATA
Source organism: Phtheirospermum japonicum (assembly GCA_014905375.1). Taxonomy (NCBI): domain Eukaryota; kingdom Viridiplantae; phylum Streptophyta; class Magnoliopsida; order Lamiales; family Orobanchaceae; genus Phtheirospermum; species Phtheirospermum japonicum. The sequence goes on from BMAC01000070.1 coordinate 1,651,666, forward strand.
CGTTGATGTTCTTTACTGTTGATGCAAGATTGTAGAAGCTTACAAAATAAACTTGCACCTTTTGTTGAAAACATCGAACGAGTAGGGAGACCGAGAAAACTCTTCCGTTCTCCCGTTAGAAATCAATCAAATACAATCCTAGCCACCATGTCGAATACAACACCAGTTGGCGGCTGAGGACCCGGAGGAAGAGGAGGAGGGCGAACGAATGGTGGTCGAGGGCATGGAGATGAAATTCTTACCCCACCTCGCCTACCGATGATCTAAACTTTGGAGACCCACAAGACGACAATCGTCAAGAAGATCCACCGATTCTTGAACCTAATCAAGCGCATAACAACAGAAACAACCAAAGGATCAATAACGAAGAGAATCAAGAAGGAAACCAGCTCCTCAACAATCCAAACAACGGGGGGGCCCAAGGCCAAGATAATCGTCAAGCAGTGATTCCAGGAAATCAAAACAACCGTCCACAGCACTTTAGGAATTGAGCGGAAGCTCAAGCATACAACGCTCGTGAAAACGAGGAGTTCTTACGCAACCAAGTTGGTAATGGTGGGCCCCAACCCCAAAACAACCAACAACAAAATGAGAATATAAATCGGGTGCGAGTACCAAATCGTTTCCAAAATAGACGATGAGGTTGACAGTACAATGATGGTCAAGATGACGATACACTGGAAGATGAATATGAGGATGAAAAGAGTTTAATGGAGATAATTATTATGAGGATATGGACGATTTGGAGGAAAACGTGCGAATTTTGGAGGAAGACGTGCCCCTCGATATCAAAACGTACGAAAGCAAGGTGACCTCGCATGCCCAACCACTGGACCATATAGCCAAGCGATAGTCAAGACAAATGACGAAGGGGACTAAGAAATGACGAAGAATCCAACACCGACATCACCAAAGGGAGATGTACCCAAACCGGTAGAACAATTGCATAAGACACCAAGCCCTTACATTCCGGGATCTTTGAAGGGGAAGCTCACGAACAAAACTCCCACTTCGCCGTTAGTCGACAAAGCTCCATTTCCAAGCCGCCTTCGATCGGCAAAAGAAAATAAGAAGTTCATGGAGCTTTACAACTTGTTGAAGAACGTCAACATCAACCTTCCTCTTTTGGATGTGATCAAAACGATGCCGGCATATGTGAAGTTCTTCAAGGAGCTTGATACAATACATAGGTATTCATAGACAAATTAGTACGTTCCTCTAACGAAGGAGGTGAGTGCGTTATGCAAGCACCCACTGCGTACGAAGGAGAAGGACCCTGGAAGTTTTTGTGTTAATATTACATTGGAGAATGGGAAACAAGAGCACGGAATGCTTGATCTTGGCGCGGGAATCAACTTAATACCGCATCCCATTTATAAGCAATTTGAATTAGGACCCTTGAAATCAACGAAGATGCGACTCCAACTGGCGGATCGTTCAATTCGACACCCATTAGGTATCGTTGAAGATGTTTTGGTGCGAGTGGGTGAACTGATTATTCCAGTTGATTTTGTAGTTTTAGATGTCAGGGAGATGCCGAGTGACGACAAGGGGTATATTATTCTTTTAGGCTGTCCATTTTTATCTACCTCCCATGCAGTGATTGATGTGAATAAGGGGAGGATGAGCATGTCATTTTTAGGAGAGACGGTCACTTTCTCATTGTGAGATATGAATAAATGCCCTACGCCATTGATGGAAGAAGATGAGTGTTTGTATTTTGACCCGATAGATGCTTGCGTCCAAGAGCTTAAGAGCATAACAGTTTTGGACGATATGGTAGTCGAGGACGACGATGACTTTCTAAGTGGGAGGATATAGCCGAGCTATTTGGAATTGATTTTCACAACATTGGCACTGACCTCGAAATTATGGACCCCAATGAAAAATTTGACATGGTGGAGCTAGGTGATCCACCCCGAGCCGAGCATTAAACGTTGAAATGCATCGAGCATGCGATGTAAAATGTTGCGCTTCTTGGGAGGCAACCCAAGCGTTAGTTTTTCTTTTGATTTTTTATTTAGTTTATTTCTGTTTTATTGTGTCAATTGCCGTGGTACGTTTATGTGTGTGTTAATGTGCAGAAAATTTGAATTTAGGCGAAATTGAAGACTTGGCGGTTACTGTAGCGGTAATCGTTACCGCTAGGTATAACCGCTAGCAGCGTCTGCTCGCCCGATTTTACGAATACATTTCCGCCGATCGAGGTCGCAATCCGACCAAATTTAGCCGCAGTCCGGAAACCTTTTGATGAGCTACAATCCAGCTATTTACGACATTCGGCCGCAATCCGGCCAATTCAATTCCAAATGATGTGCCACCGGGCACTTGCGCAACACAATTGACTACAATCCTTGTTTTTGTTATTTGTTTTATTTTGTAGGCTTTTTATCAAGACATTCCAATCACGCGATTTAAAAAGAGGGATTATTGCACAAGCGCCATTTGGAGGAACTCAACTATTAATTTTTCAGGGATGTTTTCTTATCTCCCTTGTGCTTATTTTCTTTATATTTATGACAATCGGGAGATTGCCACGTTTTAAAAGGGGGGGATGGTTGAGCATGATTTATAATTGAAAAATTCTGCAATTTGAATTTCTTTTACGTGATTGATCACTATTTCTGCGCTGATTTGTGTTTGTATGGTATGCCTGTCGAAGTTAGCTAAGTATGATTTGAGGTTCTAGTCTTTTGAGCGTGCATAAGTGCATGAGTTTTTCAAAACTTATTATTTATATATTGTAAAATGGTACTTGTACGCAATTGATTGCGAAAAACCTTAAAAGCAGCGTCAATTCAAAACTTTTTCATGCAAAAAGCCTATGAGTAGCCTGAGTGTTTATCATCATTGCATGTACTTGAATGAGTTTTGATTTGAGATCTCTTTGAACTCGCTGTGTGTAGTTGACTTTGAACATGGCGTTAAGGCACAAATAAAACCCTATTTCCGGCCATATCCAGATATTATTAGCCACTATAAATTCCGAATGAGCCAATCATAGCCAAATAATCTATTTCCATTAGCCATGAGTGATTTTTTAGTCGACTCCTGCACCCATTAAAAGAGTGGGGCCTATATGATTGAAGCTACGACTTGTAATGTATTAGTTCATAAAAAGAATATTTCTTACAACATATAAGGATAAAAATGGATTTTACCAAATAAAGTAGGAGCCTATCTGATTGAAGCTACGACTTGTACCTTACAACGTATAAGTATAAAAATGGATTTTACCAAATAAAGTAGGAGCCTATCTGATTGAAGCTACGACTTGTACCTTTTTGTGAACAGGTGCCTATTAGGTAGAATATGCTGTCAGTAGCTTATTCTTGGTTCTTACTAAGTGGCCTAAAAGAGCTTAATCTAATGGAATAATCTATAAGCACTTTAAATAGCTTCAACCAAGCGGACTCGATGACTTTTATAATGTACGTGCTGCAAGAGATATAAGCTCATCATTTATCATTATTTATTTTTACTTTCTTTGGTGTTTTGTTATAAATTTAAGTGAAATCAAGAAATTTGGCTATATATTTTTTATTTTATGATTTTTTATTTTAATTTATAGTATATTCTCAAGTATATATATAGAATAATAATTTCTGATCACCAACTTTATTTTATTTTACTCATTTTGAAAAAAAAAATATCATTACACGAAGATAATAATTAATCAATATATTAATTTTGACTCCAATCAATTACTCTAGTATTAAAACAATCCATCACTTTATTTTCTGTAAATTTCGATAAAACAATTAGAATAGAATTTGGATATTCAATTAGTCACAAGGTGGGAAAATTTTTGAATTTATAAACATATTTTAGAATAAAATTAAGTAATTACATGTAAAAATTCGAAATCATTAGAAATTATATATAGATATAAAAAAATGTTGACGGGCTCCGCGCAGGCCCTAGCCAGTCCGTTTAAAGATCAAAGCCCGGGCTCGCGCCATGTCCATCAAGCAATGCAGTTTGTAGCCCAGTTGGGCCCAATAGTGATTCCCGGACCAGGGGTTGAGTCCGATAGGCCCAAGTGAGAATCACAATTTTAACATGCACTATTATTTATTAGAAAGCTGACGTGGGACAAAAATTAAAACAGATAAGCTGTACACAACCACAAACCATCCTTCGACGATTATACAAGAAGATTCTTATTACCTAATCTCCATAAAAATAGAACACATCCACAACCCATGATTTACAAAAAATGATAGATCCGATAATCTGAATTATTCCTCCATCCAAAATCTCGATAACGGGCCTCATTTTTCAATAGCGTTAAATAATGACATGTGCTTCTCCAAGTTCTAAAAACACGAGCTCTTATAATTCACAATTTGTTGAATCAAAAAAATGTTATCATGATATTGAAGCAGATGTGCTCACCTCCATGTCTGATGATCACCCGACGATGAGGTTCTGCAGTTGCAGTCTAAGGAAGGTGTCATGTTGATATAATCCTGACCGTTACTTTTTTCAATTTTATGTCGAATTTTTTTCTTCAATAAATCGTCGCTATTTCATTTTTTTATTTTTAATTCAATATGTTTTTGCACGTGTTTGTGTTGTTATTTAATTTTAGGTTACCTTGTATACAACTTAACAACACAAAATGTTGTCCATTGGAATAGAATTATTGTTTTTGACGTAGATCAATAAAGACTGTGGGTACTTTGTTTGGATTGATCCGCCTTTGTCACCATTCCAAAGGAGTTGTTTTGTGAAATTGAAGGCACAAAAAGATATTCTACAAGAACAACTGAAATGCAAGGATGTGACAGAGAAATTACTTTCCGAGAGGCTTGATTTTAAGGTGGTTGAGCTTCATAGGATGCAAGAGGATCAAACAAGAATGTTTAAATACTTGGATATTCAAGCCACGTTGAGTGCTGAACTACTGTCGAAGTTTGAAGCTACCACGAATAGAAACAAAAAATCGGAAAAACAGCAAAATGTTGTGATCAATGTGCTTATTGTGCTTGTGATGATTGTTTCATTAACTTGTGTGTTTCGGGGTGTGTATGGAATTGGTAGTGTTGGAAGTATGCTATTGTAAGACAGCGTTATCTTGTTTTCCAATGTCATATGAATTCCTCTCGTTTTGAATTTTGAATTTGTTGAGTTATTAGATATAATTTTTATATCAAAAGGTCAAGTTTTTGTAAATAATTGTCATGTGGTAAGATGTGTGCATGTGCTCTGTTTTAGTAGGAAAAGTGCATGGTGGACTTGCTTGCTTCCAGTTACACTAATCCCATCTGTCCCACATCGGATTCCTAACAAATAATTTGGCATCTTAAAGTCATGATCCTCCCATGGGCCTATTGGAAATAACCCTTGGTCCGGGGAATACACTAATGGGCCAAGCCAACCTGGGCTACGAAATGCTTTGCTTGTTGGACATTGCGTGGGCCCTGGCTTTGATCTTACATTGGATTGGTTGGGGCATGTGCCTTGTCCGCCCAATTTAATATATTTTTTAACTAGTTATTAATTCTAATGATTTGAAATACTCTCATTGATTTTTTTTTTTAAATTCTTGATATTTGCTATTTTCTATCCCAGCCACTCTTCGATTGTAATGATTTTCAGCAACAATGCTCGTCCAATCTTCGTCGTCTCGATGCTAAAAAAGAAAAATTAAACAAAATTAAACTTATTACTTAAAAAAATAAAGGAGAAAAACATAAAACGAGATAAGAGACGAGAAATACTAAAAGGAAGAAAAACGATAAAAAGATAAACCTAAACACCCTAAAAACACACGACATACAATGCAAAAACACACGAAAATCACATACAAATATGTACAAATCAGTATTGACAACTTTGTGTGTGCTGTGAGTATAAGATAAGAATTATATATCTTTTTCAAATATAAAATTTTAAAACAAATTTAATATTTATATTATTTTTAATTTGCCTCCCAAACTATAAGATTTTTTGCACTTTTACCCCCAAACTATAAGATTCTTTCACTTTGGACCCCAGCTGCCCGTCGATGGAA
>BMAC01000070.1:1661971-1684919 GCA_014905375.1 Phtheirospermum japonicum
TTGGACGAGCATTGTGCTGAGCTAACACTGGGTACCAGTCTGACACTGGGTTACCCAGTGTCCGAGTCCTGCCGACACCAGCTGCCGACGCCCGCAACCTGCGCCCGCGTCGGTCGACGCTCCGGCAGTTTGAGCAGTTATTTCGGAAAAATCTATAAAAAGTCGGTGGTTTCTTCATTTCAACAGGCTGGGATGACGGGGAAAGGTCCAGAATAATGTAGAGAACCCTCGGTTCATGCCCCGTTCAATTCATGCAAGATTAGCGTTTAATAATTTGTAGTTTTGTTGTTTCTATGCCGTCCGACATTCAAGATCGCTTCTCGATGCTGAAGTTCGTTGGATGGCTGACGCTTTTCTAGATTATAGGTTTTTTCTGCACCTTTTTATTTGCTTTATGTATTTGGCTTTAATAATCTTTACTTTGATGTTGTTATGTACTTTTGTTTTGTTAATTTAGTATAAACCTTTTATCGTTTTTCCTAGTTGTTAATTTATGTTATTTGCTTTAGTAGTTTAGTTGTTAGTTCTCGTTAGATTAGTTGTTTGTTTTGATTATCGATCGTGATCATGCTTGCGTTGTTATTATGAAGTTGATCATGATGATGCTTGTGTTCGGCTAAGTTTATCGGTCTAGTGTGCTTAGGGTCGTTTAGAACCATCGGGATTGACAACCCCGATCGTGGAGATGATTCTGGTACACTAGTCCCTCCTTTTATTAATCGTTTTAAATCTTTTAAATTTTATTACTCGTAGATGTTAGAACACCTCAAACTCTATTTGATCGAGTGTTTAGTTTAGTTTTTATTTTCGTTTCTATGTACGTAAAATCGAACACCGAAATAGTTTCCGATTAGTCATCCTTGTGATTCGACTCGAGTCAGCTTATCGCCTACAATAGCTCCGTTCTCTTGTGGACGATGTTTTTATGTTAAAGCAAAAAAGTTCGATTCAAATACAATTCCAAATTAAAAAAAAAAACCCACAATTTCCAATTGATATTTATAATTTTCTAAATATAAATATTGTCAATACATCTTTTATATTATTAATCATTAAAAACATGACTAAGTATTATGTAAATTATTATAATATGAGAAATAAAATTATCATTCGATATTATTATTTGTATAAAAAGTGTGATTAAATACTATATTAATCATGAGTACATTAATTATTTTATAAGATTATAATTATCTAATGATTAATATAATTAAAATCTTATAATATCAAGATTTTAATTATATTAATAATTCAATAATTATAATATTATATAATAATACACTCACGATTAATCTATTATTTAATCACACTTTTTATAAAAATAATAATATTGAATGATAATTTTATTTTTCGTATCATAATATTATAATGCATATACGAAATACACCTTTATTTTATTTTGTTCAATCATAATACATAATAATATATTATTATATTACTCAGCCTAATAATTTACATAAGACTTAGTCATGCGTTTCATATTTAATAATATAAAAGATGTATTGACAATATTTATATTTAGAAAATTATAAATATTAATTTGAACTTTATGGGTTTTTTTATTTTAATTGGAATTGTATTGACAACTTTGTGTGTGTGAGTATAAGATAAAAAATTATATAATTTTTTCAAATATAAAATTTTAAACAAAAACTTAATATTTATATTATTTTAATTTGCCCCCAAACTATAAGATTTATTGCACTTTACCCCCAAACTATAAGATTCTTTCACTTTGCCCCCCAACTACCCGTTGATGGAATTTAGAAGGAATATTCCTCGGAAATAAAGTTTGGGGGGCAACATCGAAAATTATTGTACATCGAGGGGCAAAGTGGAACAAAAAATACTTCGGGGTGCAAAGTGAAAAAAACTGCATACATTGGGGGGCAAAAAAAAAATATCCCGATAGTTTTACGTTATGATATGTGATAATTATACATGATGATATGTGACAAAATCTTTAGAGTTTAGGGTTTACTTTTCCATTTTTGGGTTTAGTTTTACATTGTTGGGTTTAGTTTACTATTTTAAGGCTTTAATTGTCGATTTTAAGATTTAGTTTTTCATTAAAAACGGTACAAACAACCAGTAACATTATTTGTCCTATTTATAGGAAGATTATTTTTCACAATGAATAATTTTTATACACAAAACAAAATATTATTTGTTCTAAATAGTTTTCACAATAAAAGATTTTCAAGTTTTTTTAACATGAGTCGTGAAATTAGTTATAAAGTACATCCAAATACCATAAACATGAATGGAAGACCCCTAAAAAATTGAGTTTGAATAGTGTAAAATGTACAACACCACGTGACATATGAATATGTGATATAAGAAATATGAACCTATAGATTTTTTTTAAATATAAAATTTAGAACTCTAATTAATATTTACATTTCAACTTTTATGATAAATTAAAATTAATTCAACTCGTTTAGATTTTCTAGAACTAAAGCTTACTTATTGTTTACATTAATATAATAAAAGTAAGATATTGAATTCATCAAATTATGATTATTTTTTTGAATTTATAAACATATATTAGAATAATATTGAATAATTGCGTGTGAACAATCGAAATCATTAGAAATTAAATTTTCATAGGATTAAAAAAAATTGCTTAGACGGGCTCCGCGTAGGCCCTAGCTAATCCGATTACAGATAAAAGCCTGGTCCCGCACCATGTCTCTCAAGCGAAGCAGATCGTAGCCCAGTTGGGCCCAAAAGTGATTCCCCGGACCAGGGGCTGATTCCGATAGGCCCAAGGGAGGATCACAAATTTAAAGACTGAGGACTTTTATTAGGGATCCGATGTAGGACAATGTTGAACACACACCACGATTTATCATTCCGCCGCCTTTTCCATGATTAAACAGAGCACATCCAAAACTAATCTCTCACCTATAATTCAAGATTATTCTTATTATAAAAACCCTAATCTCAGAATTCAGCCCCAGATGCAAGTACATGCAAGCAATCTCGAGTCCGAATTTCCGTGGTTGCACAGATCTCATGCCTTAAAAAATCGATACAACCCATAATTTGTATTATTTCTCTAATAGAAAATCTGGATCCTTTACGGTCTTGGTCAGTAGCGTTAAAAAATGACAACTGATTCATTTATAGCCCTTGAATGCAATACATGCCAAAATTATGAAAAATAGTAGACTTTCGATATAAAATTAGGTTAATAGTTCCAAGAGAAGTAAATGCGATTAATATAACTTTTTGCTCATTTTTTTCGGCAGAATGTTCAGAAGAAAATGAGTCTGGGTTCAGATCATTTTTGGGTTGATTCTTTGCATGTTTAGTTATCCAATTATATTTCTCTTCGAGGTTCAGTAATTAATAATTAACTGTGAGTGTAAATAATCTGCAACTGGTAAAAAAATACAAAGGTAGACAATATCGTCACAAAAGCTGAAAATTCATTGATAACCCCATAAAGAAATTAAAAATAAAATAAAATAAAATCAAAGGACAACATTACTTCAACTTATATTACATAGGCTTTATTTCTTTCTCCTCAAGCTCCATCAATCTATCCTGCAGGCGGATGTTCTCAGCCTGTAGTCGATCCTTTTCCTCCTTAAATCGCTCGCTCTCCAAAAGTATGTTGATAATGCTGAAGAGTTGGTTGACATAGTCTTTCTTGAGACGAAAAATCTCCACCTCGAGCTCTTCAACAATTCCAGGAGTGGGCTCCGAGTCACTGGTGTCCGAGCTCGACATTGTATATATGAAGATGTGAAAATATTTTAAAAGAGGGTTACAAAAGAGAAGGAAAATGAGTCTTGACAATGTGATAGCAGCCTTAAATATTACTTTAAGGGAGGAGATGAAGAGTTAGGGGTGCTGCAGCCCAAAAGACACATATGTGTTTTGTGAGATGAATCAATTAATTGACATGGACTTGGAAAGATGCAGCGGAATATTTTTGCGTGATTTGGCTTACGAGTTGAAGACAGGTATTAATTATTTGTAATGATTAGTCTGTGGCATCAATGGTCTTTTTTTTAAAAATTTTATTTTATTTCGCAGTTTATTTAATTTGTGATTTATTACGTATTGATTTAATGTTCATGTTTCAGCATCAATGCGCATTAGAATATAAGGGTGAGTAGCTTATTTTTTGTATTTTGGAATTTCGTGTGTAATGGTGTAACTGAAAATTTTGTAACATCAGTTTTTCAATGGTGTGGTCAAAATACTATGTTGTTCGTAATACGGAATCAAGAAAATTGCATTGTATTGATCATAGGTTAGTCCTGGCAAGAAATTCTTGTTCAAGACAATTATTTTATATTCTATTAACTACTTATTTCTTTTTATCTCCGTAATTTGAAGATTTTTTTTAAAATATTAAAACTGCTTATATTTTCTAGTATATAATGAGTAATTATTTCAGAAAACAAAAAATGCTTAAAACAAAAAGTATAGCTTATGCTTGAAAACGAAATGAATACTTTAATTATTTTGAGTATAGTAATCATGATAATGGCATAATGAATAAATATTAATTAAGACCAAATTTGGTATTCTTGTCAAATAAAGGTGCCTAATAAATATAGTACATCCTTTATTTTGTACAGGCATCCAACCTAAACGTCTAATATAATGAACTGCATTGATTTGACCCACCTCCTCAATAATCGCAACAAATATTGTTTCGTGTTACTACGAAGGCTGTAATGATGTAAGTGGTGTAATAAGTGATATGTTATACATTTTTCTGGTTAAAGAGCTAATCAGTGATTTCAATTTTATTTCCTTTGGTGTTTTTATATTATTTTTAGTGTTGTTTTAATGTTTGATTTATTTGTCAAGTAATGTTGATTTCAATCTTTTGAGATTCGATTTTGAACTTGAATTTATAATATTTTTGAAATGTACCACGATTAATTATTTCAAAACATCTATTACTTTAATTTACTCATTTCAGGAAAAACCTCTCCCGAATTCGTTAGAAAAAGTATTGTGCAATTATTGAAAATTATATATATAATGAAATTGGTAATGGAAATAATAATAATTAATTTATAATCCTAATATTATATAAGAATAAATAAAAATTAGCATTAACACTACTATGTTGAACATGTACTTTTGTGTAATTTGGTATTTTTGAGCCAGCTTTATCAGCTAAATTTGCCAAACGCTTTTATTTAGATCAGCTAGCTTTTCAGTTACCACTCATCAGCTATCAGCTATCTGATCTCAAATAACTTAGCAGTCATCATCTTGCTTTTCAACTATCAGATAGCTTATCAGATATGTCCGCCAATCATACCCTTCGTCAGATTTGGAGCGGTACATGAATATTTTACATACTAGTTCAACAACCGCATATTAAGCCAGGTTAGTAAAATGGTGACACGTTAATAATATGAAAAAATATTATTGGAAAAGGTACACACAAATTGTAACATTAATTATTTCTACCGAAACGCTTAATCACCGGTGAGTCACAAAATTAGTCGTACGGTATTTCTTAAATTCAATAAAATTAAAAGGAAACCCATACATAAATGACCCACACGCATGTTGCATGCGAATATGTGATATAAACGATTAAAATCTATGGCAATTCCAATTCTATAAAACACACATCGTAGTTTCATAGAATTCCATTGGCATATGAATATAATCCATGAAATTAACCATATAATATACCGATTGACACAAAATAAATATTCAATATAATTCGATCACATTCCATGTTGAGGACCACCCTTTTCATCATATAGTTCTATTATTCATGGTTTAGCAAGATTACGCATTACTATATACGAGTAAGTAGTTTATATTATGTATTGTGAAATTAAGTATGCTATATATTTAGTCGTATTTAATGGTGTAACTGAATATTTTATATACTAGTTCAACACCCGCATATTGTACCAGATTTGGAAAATATTAATACTTGTTATATTTTAAAGTTTTTTTAACGGCGAGTCACAGAAGTGGTTGTAAACTTGAAAGGAAACCCATAGATCATTGACCCGCTCACGCGTCAAACGTGAATATATGACATAAATAAATTAAATATAAGGCAATGACAATTCTATTAAAAACACATCATAGTTCTGACTTGTGGTATATGTAATATTGTTTTATGTTATTAATCGTTTCTGTTTCTTTATTTAATTTTCAGCGTACGACATTAATTTGTCCATGTACACGTGTAGTGTGTTTATCAGTGCATTATATTGACAATAAATAAGGTTCGTACGAATAGATTTAATATTTTTAATTAGGTGAGAAAATCTATTCTTCTTCTTATTATTTCTTAATATTGTTCATTAAGTGTAATAATCCATCATTTTAACTTTGTAATTTTCGCTAAAAACATTAGAATACTCTATTAGAAATGGTATCTTATAATTTAGTCGTATTTATTTGTGTAATAATCTAGAGAGTTTTTTTTACCTCTTGAACTATGGTCATTTTGACACTTTGCCTCCTAAACTTTTTTTTCGTGCAACTTACCTCCTAAACTGTACAAATTTTGCACTTAACCTCCTGAACTCCCATTTTTGGTTGAACTTTTGGTCAGAGCTCACTCGTGTGATATGCACGCTTACATATAAGGGGTAAAACCGACTTTCCATCTCTTACTTATGACTCCTGCTCAAAATAAGGGCACGTGAGCACTCGTGTGACATGTTAAGATAATGTTCACATTAATATATGTATACACGTAGGATATGGAACCTACGTAGTGCTCACGTGCCATTATTTTGAACGGGAGTCATGAGGAGGAGATGGAAAGTCAATGTTACCCCTTATATGTTAGCGTGAAAGTCACACGAGTGAGATCCGGCTAGAATTTCTACCAAAAACGGGAGTTCAGGAGGTTAAGTGCAAAATTCGTACAGTTTAGGAGGTAATTTGCACGAAAAAAAAAGTTTAGGAGGCAAAGTGTCAAAATGGCCATAGTTCAGGAGGTAAAAAAAAGTTTCCTCAATAATCTATTATAATAATAATAATAATAATAATTATTATTATTATTATTATTTGTAGTTGTGGTGGTTTCTCTCGTTTTTTATCTTGACAATAGATTTTAGATATATATTTTCAATGTTATTCTCAATGCATTGTATAAAGATTAGACATCCTAATTTATGTTTATATTTTTCTAATTTATCTTCCTTTGGTAATAATTTCAGATAACTCCTATTTTAGTTAAATATAAGATTTAAAACTCTAATTAATATTAGTATTTCAACTTTTATTATAAATTAAAATGAAATCAACTTGTATAGATTTTTTATAAGTAAATATTACTTATTTATTCTTTATATTGGTGTAATACAAGTTAGATTTTTAATTAGACAAAATATGAAGAAAAACTTGGATTGATAAACATATATTAGCACAATATCTGCATTCGAATAATCGAAATCATTACAAATTAAATATGTAAAGGATAAAAAAAATTGCTTAGATGGGCTCTGCGCAGGCCCTAGTCAATCCGATTAAAGATCAAAGTCCGGGCCCGCGCCATGTCCATCAAGCAAAGCAGATCGTAGCCCAATTGGGCCCAATGGTGATTCCCCGAACCAGGGGTTGATTCCGATAGGCCCAAGGAATGATAACAATTTTAACAAAGTTCAACAAAATTGATCTTTCCGTGATTAAACAGAACACAACCTCAACCCATCCTTCATTGATAATACAAGAATATTCTTATAAAAACTCTAATCTCAATTTTGCAGCAGATGCAAATATATGCATATTAACCTAAGCCTACACACAATTACACAATTACACGAAGCTACACACGACCAGGGGAATTGCAAACACAGATCGCACAACAAAGGGGTTTGAATTCCACAACAATAAATCATACGAAAATTAAGGTTTATATCATCTAAATTTTTTTGTTATACCCTTCTCTCTCGAGAATATAGGTAGAAAAATAGCTGGCCTCAGTATAATTATATTCTTTTTAACGCGCTTATGATTATTTTTTTGGTTAAAATTCATGCTCATGGTTGTTCGATTGTATAAAGTGCGTTTTATTAATTTTTTTGTTTGTTTTATGTTTAAGGTATCATTCTCTTACAACAGGTGTAGGAATCAGTATTTGAAATGGACAACTCACACGATGAGGAGGACTTTTCTTCGGATGATTCAAGAACTGCTATCGAGGAGGAACATCGAACAGAAACACCCCCCGATGATGCAACTGTTAAGGGTGTGGTTTTTGGTTCTGGCGAGGAGGTAGATTTATTTTACATTAACTATGGTAGGTAAATGGGTTTCGATGTTCGAAAAATCCATTCGACATTCAAAAAGGGTGTTTTGAAAAACAAAGGATGGGAGTGTGTTTGTGCGGGACTAAGGAAGAAAACAATTACAGGGCATAAACGTCGTCGAAAGGAGACAGTAAACCAGAATGTAATTGTCCTGCTAGACTCCGCATTGCACATGACGTTGCAATTGGCTTGTACAAGGTTACAGACTTCCAATCTACTCACAACCACGCTCTAGAAATGCCGGAAACAGCATACCATCTCAAGTCAACAGGCATGTGATGTTAATTTCACTTTATATTTATAGAAATAATTTTGTCGCCATACGTGAAATTGGGGGTTTTATTTATTTTTCCATACTACCAACAAAGACTATTACCATTGTCATATGTCGTCACGTAGGGTAACCAATTCAAAGAAATATATGGTTGAAATTGCCAAAATACAAATCTGCATATATGATATAATCTATGTCCATAGAGTTCTGTGAATATGTGTCGATTATATTGAAATTTTATCAAGTAAAATGAATTGAATAAAAATATTTGCAAATACATATCAGCACCCTCAAAAGGCAATGTTAAGTTTGCTACGAGATGCAAGCATCCGCCCATGCCAAAGTTTTAATTATCTGCAACAAGTTGATGGTGGTCCTGGCAATACTACGTTCGACAAGAAAGCAGGCTATAATTTCTTAGGGAAATAACGGATTGACAGTATTCAGAATGGGGACATCCAAACTGCGCTATCCCTATTCGAAGGGATGCAGCTGAATGACCCAAACTTGATTATTGAGAAAACATGCATCAATGATGCGAGGTTATTTTGGTTTGATGGTTTCTCCCGGACAGCATATGGTAAGTTTGGCGATGTGCTCATTATGGATAGTACTTACAAAATGAATGCCTATAACTTTCCATTGGTCATTTTATCGGGTATCGATAACCACAAGAAGAGTATTATCTTCGGAGCTGCATTGATGTATTACGAGACCGCTGAATCTTATGTCTGGTTTCTTCAGACATTCCTTGCAGCTATAGACGGGAAAGCCCCAGTCTCAGTTGTCACAAATCAAGATTAATCAATGCATCACGCCATAAGAGAGACTTTTCCTAATGCAGTGCACAAACTATGTGGTTGGCATCTAAATAGAAATTGTGCTCAGAAGGTGAAAGTACATGAATTTCGCACCGTATTTTCAAGGTTAATGAATGCGAGATGGTCTATTCAATGTTTTGAGCTTGAGTGGCAAAGAGAGATCGAGAAACATGGGATTGCGGATAGCAGTTGGATTAAGGAGACATACGATAGAAGAGAAAATTGGAGCGGGGCATACCTACGAGGTCACTTTATGGGAATGACTAGGACAACACAACAGGTAGAATCTTTACACTCTCTATTCAAGAGCCTAGGCAAAGCCAGAAGCACGATTACCGAGTTCCTACGCCATTTCTATCAGGTACTCGTCTCAATGAAAGCTACATTTTTAAAAGAACAAAATGAATCTGTGCGAGCACCACCAACGATACAACCTACTGTTGCACTTCACGGCCTCCTTCATCATGATGCAAGTATTTATACCAGAGCCGTATTTGAAGATGTCGAAAGAGAAATAATGAAAGAGAAAGGTTTCATAGTTGTTGAAAAAAATGTACATGCCGACCGTCTACACACATCTACTTTGGAAAAATATGGATTAGAATCTAAAAAACAGTGGTCGGTGAAGGTTGATGTCATGAAAGGTACAAATCTATGCGAATGCAAGATGCTAGAGTTGGATGGATTTCCATGTAGTCATCTCATTACTGCATTCAAGAATATGAATCTTCAAGTTATACCTGGTGAGTGCATACGTGAGAGATGGACCACAGAGGCTGGGAAGCAGTTGCAAGAGAAATTTCCCTTTCTAACAGTGGATCCACAATTGAAGAGGTTTATGATGCTTCACCAAGAGTGTAGTGACTTGTGTCTTAAAACTTCACAGACCGAATCCGCAACTATAAAGTCTATTAAGAGAGTTCGAAGCGCAACAAAAAAGGAGGAGGAAGTACTTGCCGATTCGATGCCAACACAAAATTCTAATTTCGAGCATTCGAGCAGGATTCGTGACCCCAATAGACTTTCACAACAAAATGCATCTATTCGTGATCCGTAGAAGGTTGGGTCGAGAGGGGCTCGTAAAGCCAAAAAATAAAATTACGGACTATGTGGGTACGTCAAATTTTAAAATAAAGTTCATACTCACCCTTAACCCGTTCTCGTTCGGTTTAACTAAACTATCGTGTTATTTTTCTTTCACAGTAAACCAGGCCATAAATCGACTATTTGTGAAAAGAAGTCCGAACTCCCTGACACTGCAAATGCCAAAAAGGGGACATTACTCGATGTGGATTATATTCCACTCAACTCTCAAGATCCAAAAATAAATGAACAGCCCTACGAAAAACAATGACGACATAGTTTTAGCTTGTGAGGTTTGGTTAGTCTGCGTGAAGGTTGAATATTATAGTGAGCTGAATAATGATATTTGAAATATTCAATAGATAAGTAGGGGAATACTAATTTCGCAAGATGATCAGTGTTTGCTAATTTCTTTTTCCATTTCACTTTTGGTAATTATCGCATTATATATTTCATGTGCAACTGTCTTATCTTGAACATTAATTATGCACGTTTCGCGAAGTTATTAAATTTTTTTATACTCACCATTAAAATCGTACAAAAATACAAAATGTGCACAATTATTTGAAACCAAACGAGAGGTACCTATACTAATTTATAAAATTATCGCGTGCAAGATTAAAACAACGGTTGTCGAGTTATCACGACACCACTACTCCAAACAAGATTTAATTTCAAATTTGATAGATTATATGTTGTGATGTCTGCATGTGTGAACTCGTTATTATTAGCTCGATCTTTATGACGACTTGAGTCACGACTTCCTCATGTTCAGGTGGATGGTGTGATAGATTACCTAAGGACCTCATGCGACCCGATGGAAAAAACAACACACAAAACTAGACATGTGTATTGATATCTCTCTGTCATTGATATTGTAATAAAAATAAAATACAGGACAAGCCACTTAACCAAAGTAAAATAATATGACCATAAACCAAATCGACAAAGTTGGACCATGATCAAAAAAAGCAGAGTGTGAACATAATTTGAAACAACAAATTACGATCATGTAATGACAATAATTTAAACAAAACAACAACGTATGATCATCGTCTAAAAATGCATACTATAACAAAACAATTATAAACATAAAGTGACATAATAATCAGTGTCATGCACCTCCACAACCGTGAGAATGTTCCTGATTAGTTGACGACGTCACATGTGAAGATTGTTCATCTTCGGATGCTCATGCTTGATTTTCTCTCTTCGTCAACAACATGGGTCTTATACACTGAAAATTGAAGAAACAAAATTATGAAGCATTACATAACCAAAAATATAATTTTTAGTTTTTGTTCAGCACTCATTGGCCGAAACTTGTACACAATATTGGTCACATAAATTAGTGTAATATTCCAGCACCAACTTGCTCAAATTGTCTAGAATTTGCGGCAATAAGTTGCGGAAATAGTCTGAAATATTCTGCCAATTACAACCAAATATTGACAATAATCCTATGCACTAGGGCCGATAGAGTGTACAAATTTCGGTCAATACGATTCAAACGGCCGCCGAACACAACTAAATATTCAAATTTTGACATCCCAAGTTTTTGTTCCGGTGTTATTAAGAATATAAAATCAACCCAACACAAAATTAAATTCAGGTCATTCAAACCATATAAGTCATACAACTTCACAAAAAATTTAAAATTAAACAAAAAAATATATATAAAACTTCCAACAACTTTAAACCACTAATACAATTTCATAACAACATTCAGAGACTATGTTACGATATCAAACGGTGCATCTACATGCCCAATCATCCATTATTAAACCAACACAACATTCAAACGATCAGCCGATAAAAGTTTTATTGTCTTACAGTCAACAAATGACAATGAGTATAACAAAAAGCAACATCACGAGATACTGATAAATATACAACCATCAAAGAAATAATAACGATCCTCTAGGAATAAAACAAATGATATAAACATCCATCAAAATGAAGGCAAAAAACTCCAGTTTATTTGAAAAGGCACTATACCCCTACTCCAGTTCTTTTTATATCGTCTTCTTCGTATTACATCGAACAAATTATCGACCCCGTTAGTTCAGACATTTGATCAAACAGTTATGTGGACCTCAACAGAAGTTTGACTTTGGTATACAATGCTCATCCCGAACGACTACTCTATGGAATTTCACCGACGAGTTCGCATATAATACACAAGGGATAGCCTCAATTACCTGGGTCTTGCTCCAATTAATGGAACACAATGAGGGAGGCATAATTCTACAGATTTCTTTTGGCGAATTTAACCAATCCATCGTTTCCTGGGAGGGGGCGACTTTCTCTTTCTATTAATGGTTGAATGGGGTGGTGGTGGTGGTGGCTCATTATCCACTCCTCCGGTTGGATAAATGGAGGACCGGGGTTGGGGTGCAATATATAATAAGAAATGTAAATAAATAAATAAACGTGGCCCACCTGGTGGGAGGCCCTATAGCCCGCTTCCCCAAGAGCCGCCCCTACTTAGAAGCTGATCCTTACATATGTTTATGTAATTTTTGTTTGTTTTTTTTATCTTGTTTTGTATGTTGTAATGGCTTTAAGTTGTGTTAACTCTCGTTTTCCTTTGTTTTAGTTTTTACGTACCTTGTGTTGATTTTTATTCGTTTTAGTAATCTTTCTTGTATCTTTTGTAAATATTTATTTTATTTTAGTTTTTTTTTTTATCTTTCTAGTCAACCGAATGGAGCCAAGCACATTCCCGAGAGTTACGATCAGATCAAATCAGCATAAACATCACAAGGGTTCGCAAAACATGTTCGTCAATTGACCAGCAATCGACGCATCACCGATTGGCACCTCCTGCCCATGTCGAAAGTGTGAGTCGATCAACCTACCAAGGAATGCCCACTACTGTCGATCGATATGCCACTTGGATGCAATATCGACGCGTGCCTACTATCGCTTCGACAGCCTGAATCGATCGAGATGCCAAGAATTGCATGCCATCATCGATTGACAAGAGTCATCGACGCACAAATCAACATGTCATTGTTCCTCGCCATCAACCACCATTTTTGGTCGATAAATGATCTACAATGGTGATACGGTTGATCGACACAAGTCGATGATCGATCGACGGTCATCATTTCTGGATAAAATTACCACGATGTCCTCCTCAACTCACAGTATTTAAGATGCAACACTTTCTAGCTGTGAGTGGATCTAGATACTTACCTATTTATAACCTAGAAAACTCATTTTTTACACATGTTGTTTATCCCCTTTTCCTTACTTGAGAATTGAGTAAAAGCTTAGCTTTCGTTCTTGATTTTAACACTACGATAACTTGGATTTTTAGAAACCAGCTCGCGTGGGAGCTCCTTCGTCTCTTTTGCTTATTAGGATTTAAAGAACTTATTTAGGTAATTCCAATACTCTATTCCTTGCAATTTTCTTGTGGAATTTAATATTTGTTTGGAAGATGTTGGTTACTTGTGTATGGATTTTTGTTTAGTTTGGGATTGAATTTGTTAACGAAGGATTATTGGACTCCATTGTTATTTTCATTCTTTCATATCAAGATTGTTATTATTTCGGTGTTTGGGATATAGAAAACTTTATGATTCCTATTTGGCTTGATTTAATTATCAAACACTTTCAGTTTCGTACATGTTTTATTCACGTTCTTTATTATTTCTAATGCTTACGCTTGTGGATTTATCATGATTCATGTTGATGTGTCAATAGATTGTTATATTTAAATTAGAGTTGTTTTAGTTATTTTTATCTTGTTCTCTAAAAAAACAAAATCAACACTCATTGATCGCGTGTTTAGTAAAATTATCTTAAAATGAGTATTTCGATTCCGATTGCCATTACTCGAGAAATTTGACTAAAGTCGAGCTTACCAATTACAATCGTTCTATTCTCTTACGAACAAACTTTTCTAAAATTAAAAGTCAGTGCAAAGAGTCCGATTCAAGATTTAGCGCCATTGCCGAGGAATGTCGAAGGTTCTCCAATGTTCGTTCATATGTGATTAGTTATTTTAGTATAACTTTATTTTATTTCAACTCGATATGTTTAATTATTTGTTGAGTGTATGCAAGGACGACGAGTACTTTGTAGAGAGCTCGTCCCTTTCATTGACAACATCAATAGAGTCAATCGTACTAGAGTCGCACCCGTAGGAGTTGAAGATGATATTCCTTTACAAGAATCGATAGACGAGTCACCGATAGCTCTTTCTGATGCAAATCCGAACTTACCGAAAGATCAAAATGAGCGAAATATCATCCCACACCTGTTTATTAATCTGAACTTGAATCACAATCATCCCGACGTACGAGTACTTTACGTTAATCAAAACCAAGGCCCTCACGACGCTCCACCTTACAATTAAGTTCCACGAGTGACTCACCCACCTCACCACCACGTTCTACATGTACCTCACGAGCCACAACAACCTTATTATCAACAAGCCCGACAAGTATCCTGGGGACCTTAAATGCGTCCAAATGGAAATTACCAATATCAAGAACCCCGGCCGACCCATATGCGAGATTTTTTCTCGGCCCATCCATGTCATGCATCCGTTTGGGCTCCACGACCTGAGATTATGAGCTCAAGGCAATTCACTTCAATCAATTGCCTTCCTTCTATGGTCTTTTTAATGAAGATCCTCTCAATTACATTCTAGAGTTCTATGCCGTCTTCCGAAGATTCCCCCTTCAAGGTCTTAATGAAGATCAACTCAAGATGCGGTGTTTTTCTTATACCTTGAAGGGTTGAGCCAGAACTTGGTTCATTTTATTAGAGAATGATTCTCCCAAAAATTGGGACACGGTGTACAATCGACTCATGAGCAAGTATTACTCTAATTAAACGATGACTCAAATTCGGGTGAAGATTGCCTCATTTAGTCAAACGGATAGAGAACCATTCCATGAGGCCTGAGAGCATTTTAAGGGACTTCTTACGCAATGTCCACATCATCACTGCCCGCTCAAGCTAGTTAACCAATTTTTCAACTATGGGTTTATTCTCACTTTTCAATACATAGTTAACAATGCCGCTAGAGGGGATGCTGAGTCTTGAACAACTCAAGAAGTGTACGACATTTTTGAGTCAATAAGCTACAGCTCCCAACAAAAGAGTGCCCGCTTGAAGAAGATAGTCGTTAATGAAGTGGCAATCTCTCATACCTCTCGTGATGACACAAAGAGAATTACCGAGTTAACAAGGCAAGTGGCCTCTTTGCATAGTCAAAATACAGTTCTCTCTCAAAGTTTACCCCAATCACTAATGCCAACCGAGACATGTGAAATTTGTGGAGTGTATAGGCATGGAGCCAATCTTTGTCAAACCACGTACCGCCTGAGAAGATCGAAGAGCAAGGGGTATCAAAATCGCTACCCACGTAAAAACGACCCGTACTCGCAAACATATAATCCAGGTTAGAGGAATCACCCAAACTTCTCTAAGTAGAACAACTCCAATGGGGGGAACTACACATCAAATTCTTGGTTGCAAAATAATTTCTCCCCCCAACAACCATATCAGCAACAACAAAGGGGGCAAAGCTCCTTCCAAACTCGACCACCTTTCCAACTGGCACCACAATCTCAAGCACCTTTCCAACCTGCACCACAAGGTCAAACCTCTTTTCAAGCGTCTCCACCGTCTCATGCCCCTGTTCCGCCTTCTCTCGATGAAACATTGTGTATGCTTACACAATTCATGCAACACTCCGAAAAGAGAATGGATAGGCTTGGAACTACTATCGGCCAACTCGCTGCGCAAATAGGAAAAAGTGAGCTAGGAAAATTACCGAGTCAACTATCACATGCACAAGCGATCACCGTACTTAGGAATGGTCGGGTCATGGACAATAAAGTTTCTTTGCCCGAAGAAGATTCTACGCCGTTGCCCATTTAAAACGAGAATGTTTCAATGAACATTACCTCACAATCGGTAAATTTTGAGAAGGAAGCCGAACCTTCAGGAGTTCTTCACAAGGCATCCAACCCGTATTGGCCTCCTATTCCATTTTCGGTCCGCCTTCAACCAGAAAAATAAGATAAGCAATTTCTCGACCTTTACAATTCGCTTTCTAAAGTGAATGTTAATTTCCTTTATTTGATATTATAAGGAATATTCCTGTATACATAAAGTTTACAAAGATCTTGATTCAAAGAAAATATGTATTAGTGACAATGAAGAATTTTATTTTTCAAATGCGGTAAGCGTTATGTTTTGTAACCCCCTTCCCCCTGAGGAGAGTGACCCCAGGAGTTTGTATAAAAA
Organism: Phtheirospermum japonicum; assembly: GCA_014905375.1. NCBI lineage: Eukaryota > Viridiplantae > Streptophyta > Magnoliopsida > Lamiales > Orobanchaceae > Phtheirospermum > Phtheirospermum japonicum. The sequence goes on from BMAC01000070.1 coordinate 1,678,690, forward strand.
TCACGTTGGGATATGGAAAAGAAACTCGGGGTATGATCAACCTTGGGGCTGGGACTAATCTAATGTTGTTCTATATATATGAGTAGTTTGATTTAGGTGACCTCAAGCTGAAAAAGATGCGACTCCAATTGGCAGACCGTTCTGTACGATATCCTAAGGGAATTATCGAAGATGTCATCGTGAAATTCGGTATCTTCATCGTGCCCATTGATTTGGGTTGACCCTTCATGGCCACAACCAACATTGATCGATGTAAGAAATGGCAGCATGACCTTGTCCATTTTGGACAAAACTGTCACCTTCTCCATTCATGACTTTCAAGCAATGCCCTCTTCATCCATGAACGCCAAATGATCATTCATTGATCTTATCGCTCCACTAGTTAAGAGAATCTTGAAGAAGAATCCGTTTTTAGTGAGTTCCTTACTCAAGACAATATTTCATGGATCGCCAAGGACGATGATTGGATAGAGCCCAATTTGGAAGAGGTGATTGATCTTTATGAGCTAGGAGGTGAGAAACCCGATATTGAACCTAAAGCGGAACTCAAGCCCCTCCTAAGTCACCTCAAGTATGTGTTCCTTTAAAAAGGTGAAAAGAAGCTTGTTATAGGAAGATTCATGCCACCACAAGGAAGGACCATTTCCCACTTCTGTTCATCGATCAATTGCTCAAAAAATTGGTCGTCCACCAATATTATTGCTTCCTCGATGGCCTCTCTGGATACTATCAAGTAGCCATGGCTCTGGAAGACTAGAAAAAGACAACCTTCACATGCCCATTCGGGATATTCACTTTCCAAAGGATGCCTTTTAGTCTTTGCAATGCATCGAAAACTTTCTAACGTTGCATTCAATCCATTTCAAGAATATGATTGACGAATTCCTTGAGGTTTTCATGGACGATTTTTTGGTATTTGGCTCATATTTTACTTGTTTTTTAAATAATTTATCTAGGGTTCTTGAGCATTATATTGATAGTAGTTTGACTCTTAGTTGGAAAAAAGAGTCATTTTATGGTAAAGAGTGGCATTGTTCTTGGTCATATTGTTCCAAGTAGGGGTTTAAAATTGCTTGGCCTTAATGTGCCTTTTGTATTCGATGAGTTGTGTCTAGATTCTTTCAACTTACGTAAATAAAAACTCACTATAGCCCTGGTGGTCATTGCTCCGAATTGGTCCCTCCCCTTTGAAATAATGTGTGATGCATCGAACGATGCGGTGAGAGACATTTTGGGTCAACGGGTAGACAACCTTCTTCGCGTCATTTAATATTCGAGTTTTATGTTGAGTGAGGCTCAAAGGATTTATACCACCACTAAAAAAGAACTTATGTCCATAGTTTTCTCACTTTAAAAGTTTCACTCTTATTGTCGGATCTAGGGTCATAGTCTATAGCGATTACGCGGCTCTCCAACAGCTTTTTAATAAAACTCAAAGAAAGCCACGTTTGATTCGATGGATAATTATATTGCAAGAATATGATTTGAAAAATTGTGATAGTAAAGGTTGTGAAAACGTATATGACGACCATATATCTTGTTTAATTATAGAAGACCATTTGCATGAGCATGAACGTATTAATAACATTTTTCCTTATGCTATTTCTTCTCACCCCACCCCATGGTGTGTTGATATTGTTAACTATCTTGCGTGTGGACATTTTAGAGTCGATTTATCCTACCAAGAATGGAAGAGATTTCCTTCAATTTGTATGCATCACTTTTGGGAGGGTCCGTGTCTTTTTTGGTTTGGGAAGGATGGCATTATTCGGATATGTATTCCTGAAGATGAGAAATGAAGCATCCTATCTTTTTGCCATGATCAACAATGCGGAGGCCATTTTGGAGGACAAAAGACCACTTTCAAAGTCATTCAATCAGGACTTATTGGCTGACGCTTTTTAAAGATGCTCATGAACTTTGCAAATCCTGCGACCGATGCCAACGAACCAGGAATGTTGGAAAGAGGAACGAGATGCCATTGATAGGAGATATTTTTGTGGAAATATTTGATGTGGGGGGCATAGATTTATGGAACTGTTCCCTACTTGCTTTGGGTACGAGTACATTTTAGTGGCCGTCGACTACGTGTTCAAATGGGTTGAAGCTATCCCCACTAATACATGCGGCACCAATATTGTACTTAAACTCTTGCAAGAGAAAATCATTAGTCGGTTCTGGTCCCCAAGATCCATCATTAGTGACGGAGGTGCCCCTTTTTTCAATAAGTTGTTTGCAAGGTTGATGGCACAATATGGGATCAAGCATAAGGTGACTACGGCGTACCGCCCTTAAACGTCGGGAAAAGTGGAGACAAGCAACAAATAAATTAAAACAATCCTTGAGAAAACTGTCCAACTGAGCCAGAAGGATTGGTCGACAAAGCTTAAAGATGCTCTTTGGGCATATAGGACAGCATACATGACAGCTTTAAGAACTAGCCCCTATCAACTGGTATACGGAAAGGCATGCCATCTCTCGATTGAATTTAAGCATTGAGTCTACTGGATAATTTGGCAATGTGAGTGGGCTATAACTTGAAGATCTTGACGAGATAAGAAACGATGCTTATAAAAATTCTGAAATATACAAAAGGAAAGTGAAGCTTTAACATGATAAGAAGCTCATTGCTAAAGATCTCAAGGCTGGCGTGCAAGTTTTGCTCTATAACTTTCACCTTTGTTTATTTCCCGAGAAGCTCAAGTCAAGATGGAGTGGTCCATTCTTAATTAAAAAAGTGATGCCATATGGAGCGGTGAGATTAGTTAACGAGAAGACCCAAGAAGCCATCATGTCAAAGTATATTTTCAAGGATAAAAACAAAGCTTTGATATGGAGTCCGATATTTTTAAAGACCCTCCTATCGCCTGGCCAACGCGAATTTGTCAAGCCTGGGATGATAAACAAGTGCCTCTTGGGAAACAACCCAAGCATTTCGTATCCTTTTATGAAAATTTTGTATTCTTGTATATTTGCCCTTTATTTCTTTTTATTGTTTTCTTTTGTTTCTTTCTCGTGTCCATGTTGTAGGGAGTATCATGTCAGGGATAAAAGATTGATTATGCACTCCCGGAGGCATTTTCAAAGGGTCTGAGACTTGCTCAAGAAATGGGAGTCAAAGGAGTAAAAATGAGGCATGACGGACACAGAACGTCATCGATCGACGAGCCCGTCGATGCGCAGTCAACCAAGTTCCACCTACGCATCGATGGCCCATCAATTTAGAGTCAATGTCGATGCAAACTCTATCAATTATGTCGATGGATCGTCGACTGATGCCATGTTGATGTAAACTCTCTATCAAATTCATCAATGGCCCATCGATTCAGTGTTGATGGTGATGGAAACTCTATGTCGATTGTGTTGATGAACCATCGATCAATGCCCATGCCGATGAAAACTCTTTGTCGATGTCTTGTCGATCGATGCCCTATCGACGCGGACCCAAACTCAGCCCAGTTGCTGACTTAAAAATCCTGATTTGACCCGACCTGTTTCATCTTCGGCCCGACCCATTTCTGGTCTATCAATACACCTCCAACCCCCAAATCCTCTCTCATTCTTCTTCTTTCATTTCCCAAGCACCCCAATAATATCCTCTTTCTCTCTCTTACTTCTCACTCATTTTCCGGTGATCCTCCGACCACGGTCTACCAACTTCGACTATTTGTAACTTTGTTAAATTACCGGTCACCAATTTCCTCCATTTCCTTCTATAAAAGATTGGCCAAAGCCCATTTCGTCCGAAATTGACGTCTTTTCGTTTGAAAATTGATGTAGTTCACTTAAGATTACTCGTTTTTGTCTTATTAAATTGCTTGGTTGGTGAATCAAACTTTTTAACACTTACTTTTTATTTAAAAAAGTTCGTCCGCAAGAGAACGGAGCAATTGTAAGTGGAAAGTTTGACTCGAGTCGAATCTCTCGAAGAAGACTAATCGGAAGTAAATTTTCATGTTTGATTCACGAGTAAGATAATACGAAAAGCGATTACGCTAAACATGCGGTCAAATTTTGTTTGTACAATTGTAGTAACCAAGAGGGTGATTTAAACGATGAGAAACAAAAATGGAAACTTTGGAAAGATTAATAAAATGGGGTTCTAGGGCTCTAGAATCATCTCCAAAATCAATTGACATTTTATCGAATACTTAGTCCACGAGTTGGGGTTGTCAATCCAAACTTGTAGATTAAACGCCTAATAATACCGATTGATGGTTCTAAAATCATCTATGAACTAGACCCGTATATTCTAACCAACAATCATCAACAAATCCAATAACAAAAGCTCAAAACAACCATGAACCATGGACATAATGGAAGATAAACTATCAAGAACAATAAATATTATCATATGAATTTTTGAGAATTAAACACTTGAAATCATGATAAATTGTAATAAAACTAATTACCAAAACAAGAACATCATAATTCCAACAAGAAAATATAAAAAAAGCACCAAGAAATTAGAATAATAAAACAAAGGAAAATGAAATATTACTAATTGAAATTAGAGAATTTCATACTTCAAATAAGAAAATACATGAATTGATACTAAGCTCCATCCAAAACCCAAGAAAGGCTCAAGAAATATTCTATTAAATCTAAAAGCTCGAAATTAAAATGAAGAAATTGGAGAAAATAAATGAAGAGAAAATGCAGAAAACAAGAGAAGGATTTGGGCTTGTCAAACCCTAGGGGGTTCAAAAGCTGATTTCTAAAATTTAATTGTTATATTTATAGGGGTGAAGTGAGAGCAAAATAATTGTTTTCCCCAAAATGGCCAAAATTGGCCTGATCACCAATGCTAGAAAATGACCCCGTTGATGGCGCGTCGATGACGTGTCGACTGGGCATCGACGGCGCGTCGATTGAGCGTCGATCGGTGGTTGTGACTCGTGGGTCTGAGTCGTATTTTCATCAAATTGAGCCAGTTGTGATCCTCGAGAATGCTCTTAGGCTTGATCAACTACCCTAATATAAAGAAAATTAATATAACATAAAAATCTACTTGAAGTAAAAGAAAATACGAAAACGCTAAAAAGACAACAAACACTACGAAAATGAAAAATAAGGAAAAATGGAATAAAATACAACTAAAACCCGACTAAAGTACACACGACAAGACACAAAAACATACAAAAATCACACACAGATATGTACAAATCAGTTGGGTTGGCGTTTCTCTTATTCAGTGTCCTGCAAATTTTCTCTTTGAAAATCGCGCACACCACGTGCTCGCTGAAATTCCCCAAAGTGCACACTCTTCTAAATTCTTTCTTTTTCGATCCCCGCTTACTTCAAATTTGTTTCACTATGACTTGGGCAGGAAAAAGGAAAGATATTTCGACTAGATATGAGGCCCCATTTCCCATCTACTTGAAAGATGAGGGAAAGGTTTTTGTTTCAATTAGAACTTGAGGATATGCGATGCATCGAGCGATCAATTTTGACGATCTGGAGGAACAGGTCCAAGAAGGCTTGGAACATTATGAAGCCATATTGAGGTATATCGAGGGGCTCAAGTGAACCATTCATAATCGGCCTCGCCCATCATTTTGGGTACATCCACCCGACATGGATCTAGAGGCACTTGGGGTCACTAACTTCCCGACGGCCAACGAAACACGGAAATGTCTCGCCCTTGAGATCTCATGCAGGGAGGATCTTCGACTCATAACACCAAACCAAATGAGGAAGAAGAAGGCCCAAACACCGATTCAGGACCGCGCCAAGGTTGGTATCAATTCTTCGAGGAAAATCGGGAATTCCAAATAAGGATGTTCGAGAAACTTTAGCTTATCGACGAAAAAATCGATAACAATCATGAAAGCAATCATCGAAGTTTTTAGAAGTTAAGGGTTCACCTCTCTTGACTCGAAGAGTGTTTCGAACATGTGACTTCTTCTCAAGCGATTGATTCCCATCCGGAGATGGATCTTGACGACGATCTTCCCACCGAGTATCCTTAAAAAATGTAAATATTGATATTTTCTTTTATTTTTAAATTTTATGTTATCGTGTATATTGTTCTTCTCCACTTATGCCTTTTTATAGGTTCCTTAACTTGAATGCTCATTAGATATCACTTCACGCTCGACTCATCATCACAAGCGCGATTATAGGTACGTATCTCTATCTATCTTCCCTGTTACCATACTTTATCTTGTTTTATATGCAATGTGGGCATGACATAGTTTACGTGTGTATGTGTGTGTGTGTGTGTGTGT
>BMAC01000070.1:1684942-1700911 GCA_014905375.1 Phtheirospermum japonicum
GGGTTGTCCTTGTTTAGTAATTTCTTTTGTATGCTTGCTTGTGTATATGATTTGAGTCATTTGGATTGATATTCATTGGAACCTTGATGAAGTGACGTGGTTAGATGCTTTGGTTAAGTTGTTTAGACTTTTGTTCAACATTAGTGTAATTGTGGGGCATGAAGTATAGGAAACATATGAAGTGTTTTGACCTTGTTTTATTCATGTAACCCATTTTGAGAGTCGAATACTTTCTACTAGATCCATTTCCAGATGCCCTCTATACGAATTTTTATAAATTTCTCATTTTTGGAGACGTTAAAAAATTCCATATGCTTATCGGAAAGTACTGTAGGTTGCATTTAGCAACAATAGTTTGGAGTCAATGAACTCTCATTTATGAGTTGTAAGTATCATTTTCGATTAGCACCATACCTTTATGGGTACTTAAAATAATAATAATAATAATAATAATATAAATCCCATAACAATCAAAGCGTTAACAGGGACGACTGGCGTACGGTTAACTCCAGCCGCCGTCGTCGCTCGGACCTTACGGAGGATAGGGTCCATACCCGACCAGATCCTCGCCCGACTCTCGACCCCACTCAGCCCCCCTTGACTACTTCTAACGCTTTTATTGCGTTACAATATGACGTCTTTATGGAGTCTCTAACTCCCCCCTTGGGTCCCGATTCTGGAAACCCTTCCCTTAAATCCACTGCTGCTCCTATTACCTCTTTTGCCTCGGTTGAGAAAAGGAAACCTCTTTCTCTCCCTTCTTCCTCGATACCTCCCGCCATGGGAAGATATTTTTCCAGAGGTGCCATGCGTGGCGTTCCAGCTATGAACTCTCGTCCTGCTCCTACTCTCGGCTCCAACTCCCTGAACATCCCTGCCCCTACGACCACTCAGGATCGCACACTCACGGTTTATGATCCTAACACTGCTTCTGAGTCTCTCTTGAAAAGAGCTAAAGACAAGATCCAAGCGAGTAACCCCTCTCTTGAATTCTCTCTTGACGAGTCGGGGTCCTCTATCCCGCATCAGTTTATGTCTAAGGCTGCTGAGTTACGGTGGTCTGACTTTGATGAATCTGAAGCTAGCCTAGCTTATTTCAAAGATGAGCTCTCTCATCTTGATCAAAAGGATAGGAGGAATCGCCACCCCTCCCCCCCCCCACGTCTGATTAATGTGTTGCCTCTTTTGGAACATTCGAGGGATCGGTAATTCAGCCTCTTGTTTAGTCCTCTTATTTAATGAGTTCACCGTCCCTGTTTCCTTACTATTTCGGAACTAATGATCTCTTTCGATAGCATTCACGTCTCTTTCTGGCAGTCCCTTAACCTCACCCTTGTTGCTGAAAACTTTCGTAGCAATGGAATCCCCGATATTTGGATCTTCACGAGACCCTCTGTTATCTCCACTTCTATCCTCTTCTCCTCGGACCAGGTCATCCTTATACAGGACACCTTCGGGGACCTCAATTTCCACCTTGGCTTCATCCATGCTCACAACACGACTTAGGAGTGACGTTCCCTTTGGAGGGACATCTTGAGCCTCTCTCTCCCCCGTCTGCTTATCATTGGGGACTTTAACGCCGTTTTGGGTGCCCACGAGCGCCTTGGGGACAACCCTCCCAATGCCTCGTCCTGCTCGGACTTTCGGAGTTTCTTAGATGCCGGAGGTTTTTTGCAGGTCACCACTATTGGTGGCTTTTTCACCAGAGTTAGCCGCTGCCACTCGGAGTTCTGCTTTGCTCGCCTGGATCGCGCGATTTTCTCTGCTGACTTGTCCCTCAAGTGTGGGCAGATTTCCGGCCTTATTCTTCCCCGCAACCGTTATAACCACCACCCCTTTTTCATCGATTGCTCTAGATATTCTCTTACTGCCTCGGGCCCCTGGATCTTCCATTTCCAGAACTTCTGGACTTCGCAGCCTGACTTCCATACCTTTGTCAACTTTGCTTGGATTCTTCCCCACCAGATTCCCAATCTTATTCTCTCCCTCATGTCTAAATTGTGTTATCTTTGAGGAGCTCTCCGGAAATGGAATGCTCATACGATTGTTAATGTTCATCGTTAAGTGGAGTCTTCACTTGCCGAGCTCATGAACTTACAATCTCGTTGTCTGGACATGGGGTACTCTGAAGCCTACATCGAAGCTGAGATTGATCTACAAGTCCTGACCTCTTCCCTGCTCGACACCCAAGCTAGTGTTCTTCGTCAGAAGAGCCGAGCTAAGTGGCTCACAGATGGTGGTCGTAATACGGCCTTTTTCCATCAGAGCATCAAGGCCCGAGTCAATAAATCCACCACCAGTTCTCTCTTGATCGACGAGGTGGTCAGCCACTCCCCTGAGGCGATTCAGGGAAAGATCATTTCCTTCTTCTCTGATCTTTTCTTTGCCAGTCACCCTCTCCCCGACCCTTCTTGGATAAATGAGTTTCTGCACCCTACTTTTGATACTCGTTCTAAAGCCTTTCTCTCTACTACTCTGAGCAATGAGGAGATTCGGGATGCGGTGCTTTCTCTCGACCCTAATAGTGCCCCTGGCCCGGATGGATTTAATGGCCATTTCTTTTAGGTGTGCTGGGACATTGTCGGGCATGATGTTTGTTCGACAGTTCGATACTTCTTTGACTCCTCTTCCCTTCCCACTAGTTTCAATTCCAGTTTCATGATTCTTATCCCGAAAGTTAAGGGGGCGATGCGTGTGGAAGACTTCCGCCCGATTGCCCTTAGCAACTTTCCTTTTAAGATTATCACTAAAATCATGGTCACCCGTCTTGGTGCAGTCGTTGGTAAGATCATCTCAAACTCTCAGTTCGGTTTTATTCCGGGCAAGCAAATACATGACTGTATCGTTGTTGCCTCTGAGGCCTATAATTGCCTCTCCTCTCGTTCTTTCGGTAAGAACATGATCATGAATATAGACATCTACAAAGCCTTTGATACCTTAGATTGGGACTTTCTGATTGCGGTCTTACGCCGATTTGGCTTTCCTTCTATCTTCATTGGGTGGGTTGAGACCATCATCCACTCCGCTCGTATCTTGTTGCTCCTGAATGGTAGCCCTGCTGGCTACTTTAGTTGCTCCAGGGATGTTCTCCAGGGGGATCCCCTCTCTCCTCTCCTGTTCTGCATTTCGGAGGACGTTCTTGTGCGTGCCCTCTGGTTCACTGCGGATCGCGGTACGATCTCCCCGTTCTGGGCTGGTCGCTCGCTTTGCTTCCTGACTTGCCTTCTATATGCTGATGATATCCTTGTTATGAGTCATGCCTCAACTCATAATGCTAGGACCATCATGGACATCTTCCGTTTCTATGGGGATTTTTCTAGTCAAACTCTCAGCCCAGGGAAGTCAAAGATTTACTTTGGTTCTTCTGTGACTTCTGTTGTGGTCCGTCATATTTATCAAGTCTCTAATTTCTCTGTGGGCTCCCTCCCTGCCTCTTATCTCGGTGTCCCAATGTTTCGCGGTAGCCCTCGTGCTATCATCTCCGTCCTATCCATGATAAGACTCTGGGTAAGTTTGGAACTTGGAAAGTCTCCTCTCTATCTCCCGTTGTTCGCATTTGCCTTGTTAACTTGGTTATTTCCAGCACCACGGTGCACTCCATGCTCATTTTCAAATGGCTGATTTCGCTCCACAGATATGAAACTGCAATTAGAAATTTTGTCTGGACTGGCGAGCGTAAGCGCTGTACTGTTAACTGGGCTCGTTGTTGCACCCCTCGTGAGGAAGGTGGCCCTAGCATCCGTTATATCACCATTGCCAAATCGTCGTTCCTCTTCAAATATGCTAATAACTTGCTTAATAAGGATTCCATGGCCTCTCGTCTTCTCCGCAAGCGCTTCCTTAAGACGACTGGTTCCCCCGTGCCCATGTCTCCTCTTCCATTTGGGGTGGCATCAAGGGTCATGTTATTACCATTTTGGAGAACTCCTGTTGGATTCCCGGCAGTGACTCCAGGGTTAGTTTCTGGTGGGACAATTGGCTCGGCTATTCCATCGCCTCTCGCATCGGCATTCATGAGACTTTTAAGCCCCATTTCTCTCAGACTATTGGAGATTACTTCATCTCTAGGGTTTGGCACCTCACCGAGAGCTTTCTCATTGCATATACGGACATCGTTATTGACATCCTCCACTTTCCCATGGTCCCTCACACCGAGGATAGATATGTTTGGTCTCTCTCTCTCCTACTGGGGATATCTCGGCCAAGATTGCGTATGATCACCTTCCTTAAAGTTCGGTGGGGCAGCTAGATTTGGTCTTCTCATATTCCTGCTCGATGTTCTATCACTGTTTGGAAGGCAATCTTTAATCGGCTCGGTGTTTTAGACGTGATCCGCAGGCGGGGGTTCATTAGTCTTTTATTTTACTGCTTTTACTTTTAGAACTCTGAGACGGTCAATCATATTCTCATGGACTGTCACTTTGCGCGTCACATTGGAGTTGTATCGAGGACTCTTTTGACATCTAGCTCCCTCTTTCAGGTGGTTTCAATAATTTTTGTGCTTTTGCTTTTGACTGTCGTTTTAATGCGCAGGTACTCTTCTTATAGAAAGCGGCTTTTATCTCGGTAGTTTGGATGATCTGGCACCTCAGGTGCGATTTCGTCTATAATGGAGTCCAACCTACCACCACGAAGGCCCTTATCTTGATTCGTTCGCTCATTATCGAGTCCTCTGCACTTGATCACGACACAATGGCGAACACTGTTTCCGACCTGATGTGTTTGAGGAAATTGGGAGGGCGTTGTAGGCCCACGCCTCTACCCACCCTCTTCCCTGTGACCTGGTTGCCCCCTCACTTGGTTGGATTAAGGTGAATACGGATGGGCATCTTCCGCACTTACCGGGGCTTTGTTAAGGGCAGTTTTTCGAGATCGCTTGGCTAGGGTTTTGCCTTTGAGGCAGAGTTAGAGGCCATGATTATTGCGGTTGAGGAGGCTGATCAGAGTGGATGGAGACAAATTTGGCTAGAATCCGACTCGACTTATGTGGTGGAGCTCTTTGTAAAGCATAGCCTTGAGGTTCCTTGGAGCTTTCTGGCTCGTTGGCGTTAGTTTCTATTCCTCACTACCTCAATCGAGTTCATGGTTTCGCATGTTTATCGAGAAGGCAATCGCGCTGCTGATGCGCTCTCCAAGTCCGATTCTCCGCGTTATGGCTGGTTCACATCACCTCCAGCGTTCCACTTATATCTAGTGAACGATGATGTTTTGGGCAAAACGGTGTACCGTTCATCACGATCTTGATCTCAGCCCCTCGATTGGCAGCTTAGTCTTGGTTCAACAGAGGACCTTGGTATTGCTGCTTCTTAGATCACGACTTGCTTGTTGTAGCTTTTTTTGACCTTCATCCGGCTTGTAACTCTTAGCGTTTTTTATCGATTTGATATGTTCCTTCTACTACTGGCGTGGGGAGGGTACTCTTTCCTCCACGAGGGTTTCTCCCACAAGTGTGGGTTTACTTCGGGAGATTTTAATGAGGCCTGAACATATGCCTTTAGTCAAGGAATGGATGTCGTGATCTACATCTGTACGAATGATTTTCTTCTTTTTAATAATATTTTTGCACTTTATTAAATAATAATAACAACAACAACAAAAGAAAAGTGGTACAAGAAGAGAAATTCTTGTACAAGTGATGTGTATTCTATAAGTCATGCAACCCTTGTACGCATTTTAATCTTTACTTTTCAGATTTTATTGTTATAGAGGTGCATAGATGATTGGGCTAGTAGGGTGCCGGCTTAGTGGTTTGAGTGTGAATAGATCTTGGTCGAGGCATGGATGGGGGACATGCATGAAGGGTAATGCGTTTCTTTTAAGCTTTCGGAAGGGATTCTAAACCTCTTATCTCAATGTACTGTGTCATCCTTTTAAATTGAGTTTCCAATTGATTTAATACATAACTCCTCGAATAACTTGAATGTATTAGTATGTAGTCTATTGGGGGTTTGGATTTTTCTTGTCTATGCCTAGGCTCGATTTTGCTTAAAAACAAGCAAAAAATAAATGTTGGGGAGTTGATTCATACATATTTGTGTGTGATTATTTTTTTGTTTTTTCATCTTGTTTTGTATGTTGTGGTGGGTTTTGGGTCATGTAATCTCTCGTTTTTCTTTATTTTAGCTTTTATGTAGCTTGTGTCAACTTTTATTTGTTTTAGTAATCTCTCTCAGATCTTTTGTAAATATTTAGTTTTGTTTGGTTTTCTTGTTTTTCTAGTCAATCGAGCGGATCCAAATGCGTCCCCGAGAGTTACGATCAAATCTAATCAGTAAAAACATGACAGGGGTTTGCAAAACATGCGCGTCGATAGACCAGCAATCGATGCATCACCGGCGTGCACCTCCTTCCCACATTGAAAGCTTGAGTCGATCGACCTGCCGAGGAATGCCCAATACTGTTGATCGATGCGTCACTTTGATGCAACATCGGCATGCACCTGCGGCCGCTTCGACAACCTGAATCGATTGAACTGTTAAGAACTATGTGCCATCATCGATCGACAAGAGTCATCGATGCACAAATTGACACTTTATTGTTCCTCGCCATTGATCACCACCGTCGGCCGATAAAAGATCGATTACGGTGATACCGTTGATTGGCGCAAGTCAACTGCCGATCGAAGATCATCATTTCTGGATAAAATTACCACAGTGTCCTCCTTGACTCATATTATTTAAGAGGCAACACTTTCTAGCTGCGGGGGGATATGGATACTTACCTATTTCTTACATATAAAACTCATTTTTACACACGTTGTTTACCCCCATTTTCCTAATTTGTCAATTGAGTAAAAACTTACTTTCATTTTTTATTTTAACACAACGACAACTTGGATTTTTAGAAACCAGCTTGCGTGGGAGCTCCTTTGTCTCTTTTGCTGATTAGGATTTGAAGAATTTATTTGGTTAATTCCGATACTCGATTCCTTGCATTTCTCTTATAGATTTTAATATTTGTTTGGAACATGTTGGTTACTTGTGTATGGATTTTCATTTAGTTATTGAGTTTGGATTGAATTTTTTAATGAAGGGTTATTGGATTCTGTTTTTATTTTCATGCTTTCAAATCAAAGTTTTTATTCTTTTGGTGTTTGAATATAGACAATTTTATGATTCCTATTTGGCTTTGATTTAGTTATTGAACACTTTTAGTTTCCTACATGTTTTATTCTTGTGTTTTATTGTGTCCAATCCTTACGCTTGTAGATTTATCATGATTCGTGGTGATGTTCCCATAGATTGTTACAATTAAATTAAAGTCGTTTTAGTTATTTTCATCTTGTTCAAAAAAAAAACCAACCCTCATTAATCACGTATTTAGTACAATTGTGTTAAAACGAGCATTTTGATTCTGATTTCCGTTTCTCGAGAGACTCGACTCGAGTCAAGCTTACCACTTACAATCGCTCCATTCTCTTGCGGACAAACTTTTCTAAAATTAAAAGTAAGTGCAAAAAGTTCAATTCAAAAGCATCTCAAAATATAAAAACATTTAGCATCTAGACGATGACTTTTAGAAAAATTTATATGATTTTTTATGGCAAAATAATAGTCATCGAAAGAGTGTAAAAAAGAAGAGTTGTGCTAAAAGTCAATAGCATCGGTACAAATCATTGGGGAACATTCAATTTTTCTTATGGGTTGTACCTTAATGTAGTCTCCTAATACAATTACAAATCTAGTTAATTCAGAAATATCTAAAGTTTTTATAAGATTGGACCCCGATGTTAGTTTTGTTCCATACACACTTGTTCGATTAAGGCACATTATGCGGTTTTGATTCAACCATAACTCCTGTTACTTCAGACAAATCTCATTTTCTTTCGAATTTAACCTCGGTGATAATCAATTGATCCACTACCATTTTGATCAATCCAATAAATATATCATATTGTTTAGTAGATAAACACTAAGTTGGATCTTCACATCAATTAATTGATCCAGCACAACCTTGATCAATTCATGTAGATCCCCATATTTCACTTATATGGGACTATGGTTTTTGGCTCAACTGTAAGTAATCGAGTAATCCAGTCGGTAAGGTGGTAATTCGATATAAGAGGAAAAAACTTTTTGTTCACTAAGGTTTTTATCTCACTAAAATTTTTATCGAATAAGTGATGGTCTATACGTCAACATTTTATCTCAAATCAACATCTTATTTATTTTCTTAGAAATTCTCTCCCTTTTTTTTCATCACATTCTATCTCAAATCAAATGAATTACCACAATTACTCTCTCTTTTAAACCATATCATCTCTCTCCATTTTTTTTGACAGTTGGGATCAGAATTTTGGTGCCGTTACACCCCTTTTAAAAAATTTAATTAAAAACACGTAAGTTTGCTCGCAAGAGTACGAGGAACTTGTAGGGCGGTGAGTTTCACTCAAGTCGATTCTCTCGAGGAAACAACTGTTTGGTCTTTAGATGTTTTTCTCAATTAACGAACTAGCATAAAGTACATGTACATTTGGGGTTTTAAAGGATTTTGAATTGATCATTATAAACTAACTCAATAATTAAACTAAGGGTAATCAAACTAATTGTTCTAAACTATATTATCAACTACGAGCAATAATTAAATTATCAATAAAATGCGACGAAGACGTAAATCTAATTAACGAATCTAAGAACATGAATATAAGAAACTACATGAAGAAATTGTATCATACGAATCTAAAAATGAATAATTAAGCATAAATCAACTCGCATAAATAAACTAAATAAATCCAATATCCATGCATGAAACGATTACACTACTTAAACTAGTTCTAGAATTAACTAAGAATTTAACTAAGCAATTAACTAGGAAAATAACTATGTAATTAACTAAGAGTTTAGAATACTTATTGGAACTAATAAAAGCGATGAAAATCTCCAGCTAGTCCGGAGTTGAACGTTGATCTTGGGTGAAGATTGAATCCTGAACGTGAATTTGAAGTTTCGGACTCGTTGTTCTTCGATCCTTGATCTCGGTCTTCAAATCTCGTTATGAGATGTGGAATTATGTTTATTCTCAGCCCAAATACTCTAGGTAGTCGTGTCTCCTCTTAAAAATCCAAAATATGTAGGGTATATATAGATATAGCATGTCTTGGCGCACAAGAAAATCTAAAAACGCATTTCTGGCCGACACATCGACGTCGCGTCGATCGACGCGGCCTGGCTCTCGGCATCGACGCGGCCTGGCTCTCGGCATCGACGCTGCCTGGTTACTCGCGTCAACTGGGCGGTGGCGTCGACTGACGCGGACATCAATCGACGCAACAGAGACTTGCGTCGACTGAGCGTCGACCGACGCACTCTTGGATCGACGCTTCAGAGAATTGCATCGGCTATGCGTCGACAGAGCGTCGATCGTCGCGGGCAGGGACTCGCGTCGATCGATGCTACTGAGGCTCTGTCTCATTTTTCTCAGTTTTTCTGCTACTCGTTTCACCGGAAAGCTCGTTCTCCACTTTTGAACATCGAACTTCATCTATTTACGCGCTGAACTCTTCCGGTTACTTAGCTGTAAGGTGAAAAAGAACGAAATATCACCTAATTGCATCAATTATGATCAAAATACAATAAAATAAACTGGAACTATAAAAATACGAAATTAAGCTTAAATCATCCAGCTTATACCAAAAACAAATAGAAAAACGTACTAAAAAGCTAATAAAAATAAGGACAAATCTACGTTAATCAACTACCACACGTATTAATTGGTTTGTTCGTCCTCGAACAAACGATAAATTCAAAGTATAACTAGAATGAAAATAAGTTCAAGCAAAGAATCGTGTTGTGCTACATACATAATTTTGAAAATATAAGTACAAGTCACGCAACGTCAATCACTCGACCATTATTACATTATCGCTCCAAAAATGAAATCATGCTTCATCACGAAGGATAATATATATGTACGCTAAAAAACACTCAAGTAATTTCTGCATGGGACGTGTATACACTCAAATCATACAAATGCAAGTACAGTAAATAAGCACGGAAAATCAATCTCTTCTCGATCGCAAATTAAGTGTGTTATCAACAAGGAATCGGAAAAAGGTCTTTTCGGGTTGTAATGTAAGGTTCTTTGGACGGGTATGGAATATATAAGTCGTGTGGCTAAATAACTCACTCAACCTAATCTAATCACGAAGCAAAATTGCTTCACCTCGTTCAAAAATGAAAATACCTCACTAAACACTCATAACGTAGCCTTCAATTTGGGCTATTTCTCAACTCGTAAACCGTAAAACCGACTTTTCGCTCAAACCACTTAAACACAATTGAAGCTTATAACGTGCTTCTTATTCAACACAACTCTTTTGCCTTCACGCGATAATAAACAATAAACTCAAGCCTTAAATTAAGCGCGTAGGCAATTACTCAACAAGACTCACCATCCTTCTTCTTTTTTTATCCCCCTTATTATAATTTTTATGGGGTATTCTTTTTTCTTTTTCTTTTTTTTTTCTTGTTCGGATGGTGGTCCTAAATTACAAAAGTTCATAAACATCATAAATTCCTAATAAAATCTCCAAAATACTAATAACCAATAAAAATACGAACTCCTACCCCACGCTTTTAATGGGTAGTAGGGGTCGACTCAATAAAATCACTCAGGGCTATAGGCATGGATAATTTGGCTATAATTGGCTCATTCGAAATTTATAGTGGCTAAAATATATGGAGATCGCCGGAATATGGTTTTTTCTGTGCCTTAACCTCATTTTTAAAATCAACTACACATAGCGGTTTCAAAGAGATATCAAATCAAAACTCATTCAAGTACATGCAATGATGATAATCACTCAGGCTACTCACAGGTTTTTTGCATGAAAAAGTTTTGAATTGATGCTGCTTTTTGGGTTTTGCAAAATCAATTGCGTCCAAGTACCATTTTACAATATATAAGTAATAATTTTGAAAAATTTATGCACGTATACACACTCAAAGACAAGAACGTCAAATCAAACATAATTAACTTCGACAGGCAAGCCATACAAACACAATTAAGCGCAAAAATAGCAATTAATCACATTTTAAGCATATAATTATTACATTCCAAGTATTAAAAATTACACAATTAAGAAATACAAATCACACTCGACCGCCCCCTCTCTAAAAATCTCGACAATCTCCCGATTGCCACAAATACATCCAAAAATAAAAAAGAGGAAGCAAAAAGAAAACATCCCTGAAATAAAAGGCCGAGCCGCTACTCGTTGATTTGTGCAAATGGTCGTCGCTCAACATGCGCAATAGGAAATGCCCTAAGAAAAACAAAACAAACAAAAGCAAAGAAAATAACAATATTTTTGGTTTTTTCATTTTTTCCTCTTTTTTTCATTTTTCTCTTTTTTTTATAATATTAAAAAGCCGAACTAAAGATACAACGAGTTTAGAACTCGCGGGAACCATCGTCGTCAGGGTTCTCATCAACGTCCATGCTCGGTTGGGGATAAGCCGCCTCAAACCGGTCCCCGAGGCTCGAAATGCGAGCGCGCATCTTCCTCAAGCTCCGACGGTTTCGCTCGTGGTTCGCGTCAATCTTGTCGTCAATTATTTGGAGCTTGTCGAACGTCTTCAATTGAAATGTTCGATTTTCTTCGAAAAATTAGCCCCAATCGGGGCTCGGGCCCGAATTAGTACGTGGGGCCGGTTCCATATCGTCATCCTCGTCGTTTCGAGACGAGGAGACTCCTTGAGTCGAAAACCTCACTCGGGGTGCGGGGGCACATGTCAAAGGTAGTAAAGTTGTCCCGAGTGGGCGAAGTCCGTTTTTGGCCGGCTCGAACCCAAAGTGACGGGCGAGGCCGGTACTGTATGGTGCGAAGGAAAGGAGTGGTGTCTTGCTACCCGGCGCACCCTTAGTAACATTGTAGTGTCCTTTCAAGATCAACGGGTATAGCCAGACTTGACGACCGTCAACAAAACATTGTAGAACGTAGATCTCAGACTTGGTCGTGTAGGTGGCCTCATTTTTGCACAAAACGATGTGCCCGAGGATCTTGTAGGCAACATATAGGGCTTCTTCTTGAATTTTTGTGCAAGGGAATCACTTGCAATCGCCTGTGTTTCCCCCAGTTATCATCCCCCCAAAAGAGGCTAAATCGAAGCCTTGAACGCCTACCGGGTGGTCCCCTTCGGTCGGGAAACTAAAAATGTTGCCGAACATCACCTCGTCCACGTGAACATCGTTCCCACCTAGCCTACATGTGAACGTTTCGTCGTTCCGGATTACCAAAGTAGAGAATAATTCGAGCATAAGCTCACTAAATCCGGGGAGGAGCATTTGGGCGAAGTACCCACAACCGAGGCCATCGACATAGCGGGAAAGGTCGGTGTGGTGTTCCGAGCCATTCGAGGCCTCCTCCTCAATTCCGTTGACGTATAAAATCCGATGGGTCGCAAACCCCCACTTTCGAATATTCTTAAAAGTGTCCCCTTCTTTTTTGTCGAAGATAGGGATTGGTGCTCCATATTTCCCCGAAATATCCTTGTGTTTACCCACTCGAGACATAGTAGATCAATATGAACACGAACGGGAATGAAGAATCTTGAAAATAAAACTTTTGCTCCTTTGGGGAATTTTGTCGAACACTTGGCGTGCGTGTTCAACCAACTAAAAATTTGAGTAATCCTTGCACCAAAGACTTCCCAACACAACCAACAACAATTTATTATAGTTCCAAAAGAGTTTTAAGCGAAGTACCTCGTCGTTATACGACCCTTTTTGCCGGAATTTTGAAACTTCCCCAGAAGATTGCTCCAATGCCCTCCTGGCCCGTATGTTGGTTTTGAATAGAATTCTGGCAATTTTGGTTAATGTGATTAATATTTGTAAGGAAAGAAAGTTGGAAAGTAAGTAATTTTTGAGAGAAAAGGAATTTTGGAGAAAAGATAGAATTTGTAAGTTGAAATATGAAGAAGAAGGGGAAGAGGGCGAATTTAAGCTATTTTCTGGGCTGGTTCCCGCGGGTCAAGAGGCTATGGGTCGGGTTGACGGGTCAAAATCCGATTTTTAAACATTTCTGGGCCGGTTCCGGGGTCGCGTCGACGCTACATCGATCGACGAGAGCCCAATCGATGCTACAGAGAGCGATTTCCTGGTAGGTACGTCGACGCCGCGTCGATCGACGCGAGCAGCCTCGGCGTCGACGCAGGCGGAATTCTGGGTCGATTTTTTTTTTCCTTCGCTAGTTCGATCAATTCTCCTCGTTCGAGTTCTTCCATATGTTCTAAAAAGATAAAAACCAAAATAAAACATTAAATAAAATGAAAATAAAATACAAAAGGATACAAAACGCTTGAGTTGCCTCCCGAGAAGCGCAAATTTTAACGTCGCTTGCTCGACGCTATCTCGTTCGTTTAATTCCAACCGTGTGGTGGATCTCCATACTCCATTGACTTACGATCTCTGTCTTTCTTTCCTCCATTGTGATAAGGTCTCAGTCTATGTTTGTGAACTTGAAAAGATGATTTTCTGACTTCATCATACAACGTGACTACTCTATACTCGTCCATCTCTTTTATCAAGAACGGTCCACTCCATGCAGCCTCGAAATCAGTTGGGTCGAACTTACGTGCGTGATTATACAGTGCTAACTGCCCTACCTCATACTGCGAGTTTTTAATTTCCCTTGAGCGAACCTCCTTTGATTTCTTCGGTATCAAGTGCTGTTGAACGCCTCGCCCTTGTTCTTTGTACGTGAAAATTTTTTGATGGGGTCGAGGGAATCATACATTGAGTGAGTTATTCGTGGCCTTGAATCCACTTTTCGCATGAATTTAGGTATCTTGCTCTCCATGTCTAGCCCGTCTTGAAACTCTTCGATAATATTGTTTATGTCAATACCTAGAGATTTGATCGGATTTTCACCACTTAAATGCTTCTCGTCGTCAAACTCATCAAGCTCCTCATCGAAGTCATCTTCTTGAGCATCCTCCTCCTTCCTCCAAAATCTGGCGGCGGCCCCGTCGCCTAATTCATCTACAACCACAACTCCCATGAGCTCGTGAATGCATGATGTAACGTGATCAATGAACGAACAGTCATCTAGCATGGCAGGGGTAGGAGTATTTTGAATATCCTTAAGAGAAAATGTCACTTTCTCGCCCAAAACGTCCGTGGTCATCCTTCCTTTGCTTACATCAATTAACGTGTGGGAGGTAGACATAAAAGGATGCCCCAATAAAATGGTATGCTCAGTGCTCTCAGCCAGTACTTCGCCAACATCCATAACCACAAAATCAACCGGAATTACGAGTTCTCCAACTTGTACTAAAACATCTTCAACTATCCCCAAGGGTAGTCGGATTGAGCGATTGTCCAATTGTAGTCCCATGGTTGTCGGCTTTAGTGGTCCAAGATCAAACTCTTGATAAAGCGAATACGGCAGTAGGTTCACTCCTGCTCCAAGATCTAACATTCCTATTGCCTTTTGTCCATTAGCCAATGAAATGGTGATGCAGAAGCTTCCAGGATCGCGTTCCTTGGGTGGCAATAGTTTCTTAAAAACTGCGCTAACTTTCTTTGGCAGTGTTACAAATTGGTTTGACGCCAAGCGTCTCTCCCTTGGGGCAAGTTCCTTGAAAAACTTCACATAGGCAGGCATTGTTTTGATTACCTCCAAAAGTGGCAAGTTGATATTGACGTTCTTTAATAAGTTATAAAGTTCCATGAACCATTTGTTCTCTTTTGCTGGACGCAAACGGCTTGGAAAGGGAATGGCATCTTTGATCGGTGTTGTTGATTGCTTCGGCAGTGGTGGCTTAGGCACATCGTTTTCGCCAATGGCGTTGTTTGGAATCGTCCCTTGAATGGATCCAGGAACATATCGATTAGAAGATTTATGCACCTGATCTACAAGTTTAGGATCATCGCCTTTGCTAGGAGTTGGTGCCTTTTTCTCGAGCTTGTCCTCGACTTCATCGTCCTGGTTAACTATTCCGTTGTCGATCTTCTTCCCACTGCGAAGGACATGAACTGCTGATGCCTGTTCAGCTTGGCTTGGGAGTTTGCCCTTCTCGTCTGAGAGTTTGGCCAGGTGAGTCGATAATTATCCTATTGCTGTTTCAAGTTTCCTCTGCCCAACTGTATTCTCAAATATAGCCTTCTTCATGTCAGTGATTTCGTTTCTAACGTCAGCGAGTCCATCTCGATTTTTAAGAGTCTCGGCCACTTGATTCTGCTGCCAAACCAATAGCTGATCCATTGACTGAACTGTTGTAGGCACCTGCCCTTGCGTATGGAAATTAATTTGTGAAGGTGGTAATGGTTCTTGAGCATGTTGTGGTGGTGGATATTTCGGATCGGGTGGCATATAATTTGGATTTCCTAGGCCCCACTTGAAGAGAGGATTATCACGTTGCGGAGTGTACTTCTTTTGATTCGTATAATTCTGAATTGCATTAACGTCTTCTTGCTGCTCAATATTGTTGGGACACATGTCAGCTAGGTGCTGGAAAGATCCGCATTGGTTACATGTTGCGGCCATCTTCTGTGCAGCGGCCTTGCTAGCTTGCTCAGCCTTCCAAGCAGCTAATTTCTCGTCAAATATCTCCTCACATTTCGCCTTGACTAACTTTCCGTCATCTAAATCAGGATCGGGAATGAAAATCTCATGAACCTTCATTTTACGAGGCCGAGAGTTGGGTTGTCTAGATTTCTCACTTTGCTTTTCCAATACTCGTCTCGCCTCTGTGGCTGTCAAGTCACCGAAGTCTCCTCCTGATGCTATCTCTACTTCTCGTTTCCCATGGTCCAATAAACCATCGAAGAAAAATTGGTTAGTCATCTCCGGAGAATAGTTGTGGGGGGGGGCAAGCTTGCAAAAGCGTCTTGTAACGCTCCCACGTTTCATGAAATAGCTCTCCATCCAACTGTTCAAAGGTAGCAATTTGCCTCCAAAGATGCCCCGTAGTTTGGGCCGAATAGTATTAATTTAAGAATTTCTCGCTGATCATATCCCAGTCA
>BMAC01000070.1:1700936-1712432 GCA_014905375.1 Phtheirospermum japonicum
CTGCCCTTGCGTATGAAAATTATTTTGTGGAGGTGGAATGGTTCTTGAGCATGTTGTGGTGGTGGATATTGCGGATCGGGTGGCATATAATTTGGATTTCCTGGGCCCCACTTGAAGAGAGGATTATCACGTTGCGGAGTGTACTTCTTTTGATTCGTATAATTCTGAATTGCATTAACGTCTTCTTGCTGCTCAATATTGTTGGGACACATGTCAGCTAGGTGCTGGAAAGATCCGCATTGGTTACATGTTGCGGCCATCTTCTGTGCAGCGGCCTTGCTAGCTCGCTCGGCCTTCCAAGCAGCTAATTTCTCGTCAAATATCTCCTCACATTTCGCCTTGACTAACTTTCCGTCATCTAAATCAGGATCGGGAATGGAAATCTCATGAACCTTCATTTTACGAGGCCGAGAGTTGGTTTGTCTAGATTTCTCACTTTGCTTTTCCAATACTCGTCTCGCCTCTGTGGCTGTCAAGTCTCCGAAGTCTCCTCCTGCTGCTATCTCTACTTCTCGTTTCCCATGGTCCAATAAACCATCGAAGAAAAATTGGTTAGTCATCTCCGGAGAATAGTTGTGGGGGGGGGGGGGGGCAAGCCTGCAAAAATGTCTTGTAACGTTCCCAAGTTTCATGAAATAGCTCTACCTCCAACTGTTCAAAGGTGGCAATTTGCCTCCGAAGATGCCCTGTTGCCTGTGCTGAATAGTATTGATTTAAAAACTTCTCGCTGATCATATTCCAGTCAATTAATGAACCAGGCTCTAGGGACAGTATCCATGACTTCGCCTTGTCCTTCATGCTATACGGGAAACAAATCATTTGCACCTCCTCTTGGTTAAGGCCATGAACCATAAATCTTCCAACCTCATCAACAAAATAGTTCAAAAATGCCAAAGGGTCTTCATAGGCCCCTCCATGAAAAGTCGGGAGTAAATTAAGTTGGTGTGGTTTGATCTCTACTTCTCTTGCGGTTGGTCCAAGAACAATAGCAGACCTAAAAGGTACAACCTTCGGACGTGCCAAGTCGCGCTGTCTAGGTGCTCTATCTCCCCTTGGCTCTCTAACTAGGTGCTGAGCTCTTTCGTAGCGGTTGTCATAAGCATTTCTTCTGTAATCGTTGTTGCGCTCGTATTGCCCTTCAAAATTGTCTTGTTCGTAACCATGGTTTTGATGTGCCAACCAATCATTCACGTGTCTATGATTGTTAGCATGCTCGTTATGCTGAAAAAAAATCTTCATTTCTGAATGGCATGTTTTCGATGTTCATTTTGCCTCATATATGCCTCGTTCGGTTGGTGATGGACTATGTTGTGTTGTTGGTCAATTCTTCCGTTTCTCCCTTCATCTCGTCTCATGTTCTCCACCTCTTGCTGGTAATTAGCCCAGTAGGCTCGGGGTTGTGGTTGTCCTTGCAAAACGATTGGATCACTACCATACCCGTTTCTAATGGGACGTGGTGGTGATCTTGGTGGGGAATCGCCGTTCCGAATCGAATGTGCTCCCAACATTGTGTCGGGAACTTGATCGCAAACAAAATCAGTCGCTGCTGAAGAATCGTTCTCGGAAATAAAAATGGGTCTTGGTCTCGGTGGATTTGAACGGTGGATGTTGTCAATGAATGGTGCAAGGTCGCGTTGAAGTGATCGCCTTCCTTACATAAACTCAACAACACATCAACATACCAAATGGCAAAGACCAAGTGCGAACATAAAAATAAAAAGAAACTAATAAACTTAAAAAGAAAATAACACGAAAAACATCTTATATTCCTACTCGTTGCTTACCCGGCAACGGCGCCAAAATTTTGATTCGAACTTTTGTGCACCTACTTTATAAAGATTTGTCAAATTTTTAAAAGCTCGCCCGCAAGAGAACGTTATCGCGTGTAGGTTGGTAAGTTGAACCGAATCGTCTCTCAAGGAAAACTAAGCTCGGAAGTTCGTTTTGTGTTTGTTGTTCACAAATAATAAAATAAGAGAAATAACACACGTTGGGGTTTCGTTTGAGAATTTTAAGTACTAAAAATTAATTAAACTAAGAGCAATAAATTAAATCTAAAGATTAATTGTGATTATGTTGATAATTATAGGCTAGATCTAATGGGTCTAGAGCCTAGACTCGTTGTGAACCATCAATTGGGGATACCCAAGCAATCATGGAGATGAATCAAAGCTCCAGAACTCTAGTTTTCTTAATTGTTTTAAAAATCAATTAATTTATAAATAAATTCAAGATCCAATTTCTCTTAGTTAAATTAATCTTAGGTTTTTAGATAATTATCTCTTAGTTTAAATAATCTCTAGATCTAACTTATTAGGTTATAATCAAATTAATCTTTAGATTTAATTTATTGCTCTTAGTTTAATTAATTTTTAGTTCTTAAAATTCTCAAACAAAACCCCAACCGTGTGTTATTTTTCTTATTTTCTTATTCGTGAACAAAAAACACAAAACGAACTTCTGAACCTAGTTTTCCTTGAGAGACGATTCGGTTCAACTTACCAACCTACACGCGGTCCCGTTCTCTTGCGGGCGAGCTTTTAAAAATTTGACAAATCTTTATAAAGTAGGTGCACAAAAGTTTGAATCAGAGGGGAGGGGGAGCTGTGCGGTCGCAACCCCTAACTTATTTTTTAATATATATATTCTTTTAAATATTCTTTTTACTAATAATTTCTTACTTAATATTGTACACTTTCTCCAAATCATAAACCTCCTCTCTCAGCCTTCCTCACGAGTCACAACAAAGAAGAATAAGGTAATTTTCATACTCTTTTTCTTTCAATTCTTCCATAAATAGTTGTATAATTATATGTTTATATGCATATATTCTATAGTTAGTGTAATTTATCTCCTAATTCAGCCATAGTTCTTGATTCCTTGATTTTTTTTTCCACCATTTTTTCCTTCTTATTTTGAATTTAGAGTTTCTTTCTAATTGATTTCTTTGATGGTTTTGATTATTGTTAAAAGAAATAACTTTTTAATGGGTCATGATTTTGGAGTATTTTAAGATTACATTTTTATATTTTATTTTAGGGAAACTACATTTTGTTGTTTTTTCTAATTTTTATTTCGTGAATGATTGTTTTTTAACTTTTTTACTTGAGCTGCACATTTGTCCAATGTGATAATTGATAACTCTAACTATTAAGTTAAATTTATTTCAGATTCACGATTTCAACGTGCAGTGTTTTTTTCGACTATGCTTAGATATTTCAAGAAGGTTCGAGATGAATCGACTACAAGCAATGCATCGCCTCCACCTCCAGCTCTAGTTCCACCTCCACCACTATCACCACCACCCCTTACTTTTGGCTCGGGCTCGATTAATTATCCTAGTGATCTTGGGTTGAGAAGAAATATTCTAAAATATAGTGTGAATGAACGAGAGATTGTTCGACGTTTTCATTTGCTAACAGGCCTTTTCAGTATAAAAATTATGAATTTCCCTGGCATATTTGTGCCATCAAGGAACGTAGATTTCGAGCTACATGGTTCAAAGGCCATCCTAATTGTTTAGCGTATATCATTGCAAAAGATGTGGCCTTTTATCTTTATTACTATTTTTTAAAAGCTAATCATGGTGGTCAAAGTGGTGGTGATTCTTTTTCTACTGAAGGATTTGAAAATTGGAGAAAGAAAATGAAATTTGATGAGCATGTTGGAAATCAGAGTAGTATTCACAACAAGTGTGTGATGGTGGCTTATGATTTATTGAATCAAAAGCATCATATTGAAACTTGTTTAAACCATCAATCTACTCAAATCGACATGGACTATAGTATTCGTATGCAATATCAATCGATTGCATTAAATCACTTATGTGTTAAGGACTATCGTGTCATGGTCATGATGAATCTGTGGACTCGGTCAATCATGGTAACTTTATTGAACTCTTAAGATTTCTTGCTAATCATAATGAGGATGTTAATAGAGTTACACTGGACAATGCCCCTAAAAATGTTAAAATGACATCGCCCGCTATTCAACAAGATATTATTAGATCCATTGCAAACTTGACTACTAATTTTATTCTTCGGGATCTCGGGGATGAATTATTCACTATATTGGTTGACGAGGCTCGTGATATATCGTGCAAAGAATAAATGGCTATTATTTTACAGTTTGTGGATGAAAGGGGAGATATTATTGAACGTTTTTTAGGCATTGCACATGTCACTGATACTACTACTTTATCACTGAAGGTTGTTATTGATTCTTTATTGTGTCAACATGGGTTATCTATATCAAGTTTGTGGAAGTAAGGATATGATGAGGCAAGTAATATGCAAGGAGAATTCAATGGCTTGAAAAGTTTAATCCTAATGGAGAACAAGTCCACTTATTATGTTCGTTATTTTACTCATCAATTAAAACTAACACTTGTAGCCATTGCAGAAAATCACTCAAGGATTTGTATTTTTTTTGATGTGGTTGCACAATTGAAAAATATTGTTGGAGCATCCTGTAAGTGTAGAGACATACTTCGTGAGAAACATTTTTAAAAAGTTGTTCAAGAAATTTGCAAAAGTAATATTTTGTCTAGACGAGGTATGAATCAAGAAACGGCATTGAAAAGATCCTGAAGTACACGTTGAGGCTCTCATTATAAAATGTTGTTGAGTTTGACATGTTTGTATTCATCAGTTATCGATGTCCTTTTAATATCATAGACCATGTCACAAGAAGAAAGGTCATATAAGATAGGAGCTGAGGTCTTGTCAGAGCCTTACCGCTTTAGCTTTGTCATTCTTCCATATTGGCACTGGCTTTGCTTAGGATAGAGACTCTTCTTATTTCGGCTTAGCCAGGCGCACTTTTAAAGATTCTAGGTTTTTTTTTTTTACTTTACACTCCCAGATTGTTAAAGATGAAGGGAAAGATAATAAGCAAAGGGGCAAGCAAATAATTTGTTAGAATTAATGGGAAGGTATGGTTCATATTTCACTTTCACCTAATGAATAATATCATGGGAGTCATAGATGATTAATCTCAAGCTTTGTAGAGAAAAGATAAAGACATTGTAAATGTCGTGATGCTAGTCAGATCAAGCAAGCAACAATTGCAAGTTATGAGAGAAGATGGTTGGGATTCATTGTTAAACAATATTTCTATATTTTTTGTTAAACATAGATTAATCATCCCACACATGGAAGACGGTTTTGTATCTCATGGGAGATCAAGACGTAATGTTAAAGGAAAGATAAATCTTCACTATTATCGTGTTGAAATGTTTTATGAAGTGATAGACTTGCAGCTCCAAGAGTTGAACAATCATTTTAATAAGGTGAACATTGAGTTGTTGTGTATGGCTTGTCTAGATCCATCAGATTCATTATTGGCTTATTATAAGAGGAAATTGATTCGATTTGCTCAATTTCATCCATGCAATTTCTCTCAAATGGATTTAATGCATCTTGAGCATCAATTGATTACTTTATTTCTGACATGCGACGTGGTGATCAATTCTCGAATGTTGTGGGGATTAGTGAACTTTCGAGAAGGATGGTTAAATTGAAAAAATATCGACTATATCAGATGGTATATTTACTTTTGGAGTTATCATTGTTATTGCCTGTTACAACTGCGACGGTAGAAAAAGTCTTTTCGGCAATGGAAATTATCAAAACTCTACTTCGCAATCGTCTAGGAGATGATAATGATTAGTTAATGTCATATGTAGAGTGGGACGTGCTTGAAATAGTTAAAACGATGATATCATTCAATATTCTCAAAATATGAAATCTCGTAGAGTGTTATTGTAAAAACATATGATATTAATATATGAATTTTATTTTAAATTGTGTGTTATACTTTTTTTTTCTAATTCTTGAAATTTGATCACATTTTTGGCTACGCCATTGCTTAATCCCGTACTTTGAAGTCGGTGGATTTTTTGTTCCCATAAATTTGTATCTCAGACAAGAATCCCGTACAAAAAGGAATACTCGCCATTCTCAGTTTCTCTTATTTCTTTTTCCTAAGTCTGCAATTGTATAAATATTCTTCTTTATGTGAACAAATAATTAAAATAGTTGCAATCTTGTTTAAACTAAGAGTAGCCTAAGCAACTTTAACACAAAAACAACAAGGGGAGCAGCAATAAACCAGCAGAAAACGAGTAGGAAAAAGTTCTTAACTTTTATTCCTAAAAATCTGATCGGATCGGCCTTGGCCGGATCCCTTTACAAGTGCTTGATTTCCTTATACAAGTTTTCTGTTTCTAAACTCTCTATGTATTTCTCTCTCTAAAAAATTGGGATCCCTCCCCTCTCTCTTGGAGAGGCTATTTATAGTTTTCCATTGAATCCCTAACTGGACACATGTCTCTTTCCTATTGGTCCACCAAATCTCCTATTCACGTTTTCACTGCCTCAACACCGACCTCAGCTACTTTCCACCATATTAATGCCAACCTCAGCTATTTTACTCACCGATCGAATCCTGGAACTTCAGTCTAGTACTTCAGCTCGACAAGTGTCCAGGTGCGAACTGAGTGTGTCGCGTACGAGTCGGGGGAGTACACTCTATTCGACATTTCTTGCTCGACGGGACTGCTTGTCGCTCCTCGGAGTCGTTCGATGGTTCCATCGATGGTGTGGCCGAGCTCGGAAACTCGACCCTTTCTGCTCGGCAGGAATACTCGTCTCTTCCCGACATCGCTTGACTGTTGCGGCGATGGCGTGGCTGAGCTTGGAAGATCAGTGATTTCTACTCGGCACCTTCATTCCGTCGCTCGACGATTGCGGTGATGGCGTGGCTGAGCTCGGCAGCTCGATGATTTCTACTCGACACCTACTACCCGTCACTTCTCGGCGTCGCTCGACGATTGTGCCAACCTTTTGGCCGAGATCGGCAATTTCTACTCGGCACCTACTGCCCGTCGCTTCTCGACATCGCTCGATGGTTGCACCAACGGCGTGGCCGAGCTCAGCAATTTCTGCTCAGTAGGTGTGCTTGGTGGCATGGTGTTTGCTTAGCGTCGACATAGGGCATCGATCGATGGCGATTGGCTGGCGGTGCAGTTTAGCATGGCAGGTCGGCAGATCCTGCTTGGCGGGGCCGCCCGGCAAGGCTCGACAGGACTGCTAGGGAGCTGTCGGCAGCTTGGTAGATCCTGCTTGGCGGGGATTCTTGGCAGGACTCAGCAGCTCGTGCAGGGGCAATCGGCAGCTCCTACTCGGCGGGCTGCTCGCTAGGACTCGACCGTCTACGCGGGGGTGCTCGACGACTCGGCATCGACGCTCGGTTCGACCAACGGCGACTCGGCATGGATGTTCGGTGTATATTGATGGTCGGCTCGTCGTTGATCGATGGTTGTTGGTCGACGGTATGGCCCAGCTCGACATCTTGGCGATTCCTGCTCGACGGTTCCTGCTCGGCTGGACTCGACAGCTTGTGCAGGATCGATCGGCAGCTCAACATCGGTCGATGGTGTGGTCCAGCTCGGCCGGGCGGATTTATCGGGTTACTTAAACCATCTCGGCTCGGTCTCTTTTCCTCTGGGTCTTCGGGACAATATCAACCATCAATAAACCTTACTGAATTACAAAAGTTTCATCCTTTGCATATAAAAATTTATGGCAACATTCTTGTCAGGCTGAACTAACAAATTATCCGTTAAACCAAAATTTCATATCAATATATTATAGTACAAAATCTAATATATTATAGTAAAGAAATGAATACATCATAGTACCAATATATCATAATACAAAAAACCAATACATAATAGTACGGGTCGAGGATTAATGAAAAGTCAATACTTTCGAATACAAAAACTAATACATCATAGTATAAAAACCAAATACATTATATTATCAAAAAAAAGTAACTAACGGGTCATAACCCATCAATTGAGCCTAACAAGACTGTTTTGCCTAAAATTTACAATCTTGACTGGGTGGCCTTCAAGATTTCCTGTGATCTGTAGAATTGGGCTCACAAATTGTTTCACTTTTTCCACTGGATTTTATTTTACAAACCTCCCCTCAGATTTTGCGTGTTTTCTTCTCAAGATTTTGGCCATTTACAGAGAGGGGATATGATTGGCATACCATTTTCCCCTTTAAATCCTCTCAGATTTATTGTTCATGGGCCATAGATTAAATGGCTCAAGATGAGCATTTCGTGAGCAGTAGCATGAGTGTCAGTAGAGGCGGCGGCGGCGTAGACGGCGTCGATGGTGGGTTATTTCTTCTCCTCTCTCTTGTTATTTTGGAAGCAGATTCATTAATTGATAATATTAGACTAACTCCAATAGGCTCTTTATCAAACTCCCTAAATCTCACTCCCTAAACATATTCTCTCTATTATTTCAGACTCCCTATTCCACTTACTTTATCAGACTCCATACTTATATCAGCTCCCTATTTTAGGGACTCCCTATTCTAATTTTACTCCAACAGAATCCCTATTAATAAACTCTTTATCATATAATTATATCAAGTTAAATACTTTATTTATTTATTTTAAGTTTAGTTTATTCAACTTATGCTATTTGTAATAATAATAATAATAATGATAATAATAATAATGATGATAATATTAATAAAAATAATAATATAGTGCTTTAATAATTCATTCTTGTGTTTTAAAATTATTTTATGTATATGTTTTATTATATAAAGTTTTTTTTTTATCAGTTTATATTTATCTTTATATGCATAGTCTAATCAAGAAAAAATTTATTTTATGATTGTATTGTCCAATCAAATGGTTTTGTTGTTGTTGGCATTTTCCTTGTGTACAATATTCTTTTCAGAAGTACAAGCTTTATTTTGAAAGGTCATTCCTTGTCAATTTTTCTTACGCATTGTCTGAAAGATTCACTTCAACTTTATATCTTTATGTTGAATCAACATGACCACTCCACCAACTTTATGTACCATCAAATTTTATTGGCATGTGAAGGTTGGACTATAAATTGCCATGAATATTAAAGCTTATTTTTCATCATAACAAAATCTTCTCAAGCTCACAAGCTTTACTTCTTTTTCTTCTTCATAAAATTCTCTCGAATTCTTTAAGTGTTTCAAAATATGGATTATGATTCAAAAAATAAAACACCCTCAAATTCTAGTGATTCAGAGTCTGATGATGAGTTCTTTTTTTTTTTCACCAAGCAGCTGCTTATTGCATACAAAAATGGATGAGACAAAATAGTATACGTAGAGGTTCAGTACCTGGTCATGCCGTTCTTTATTGGAATAGGCTCGAAGGTCATGAGAAACTCTATAATGACTACTTTGCCGAAAATCTTGTTTTCCCTGCAAATTTTTCGAAGAAGGTTCCGTATGAACCGTTCTTTGTTTTATCGTATTCTATCTGCAGTAGAGGGCCATGATCCATATTTTGTTCAAAAATATAATGCTGTTGGATAATTGGGGTAGTCTTCTTTACAAAAGGTCACGACTACATTAAGGATGCTTGCATATGGAGCAATTGCATATTCACTTGATGAATATCTTAGAATAGGAGAAAGTACGACCATCGAGACTTTGAGAAGATTCGTGAATGAGGTTGTTGAAATATTTATTGATGAGTACTTAAGATCGCCAAATGAGAATGATATTTCTAGGTTACTTGAAGTGGGAGATCGGAGAGGTTTCCCTGGAATGATAGGAAGCAATGACTGCATGCACTGGAAATGGAGGAATTGCCCGACTGCATGGAAAGGTATGTATAGTGGCCATGTTCATGAACCGACAATAATTTTAGAAGCTATTACTTCATATGATCTTTGGATATGGCATGCATATTTTGGCTTACCTGGTACTCTTAATGATATAAATGTTTTGGAGCGATCACCACTTGTTACTGAATTAGCTAGAGGACGAGCTCCGAAAGTCAATTATTCAATTAATGACCACGACTACACAATGGGTTATTACCTTGAAGATGGTATTTATCCGACTTGGTCAATATTTGTCAAAACCATATCATCTCCCCAAGGCAACAAAAGAAAAAAAAAATCCGCAGCTCAAGAGTCAGCACGAAAAGATGTGGAACGTGCCTTTGGAGTGCTCAAAACTCATTTTTCTATTATTCGTGGACCTACACGGTTTTGGGATGTTGAAACACTCAGTTGTATTATGAAAGTATGCATTATAATGCATAACATAATCATAGAAGATGAACGAGATGTTCCTAATTTAGACTTCAACTATGATGGTGTCGATGATGGTACAGTTTCAACAATCTCACATGAGCACACGACTGAATTTCAAAGTTTTGTTCAAACACATTATGTCATTCGTGATCGACATGCACACAATCACTACAATCTGATCATGTAGAACATTTGTGGCAACTACATGGAAGCGATTGAGGAGATTTGTAGTATTTATGTTGTGATTTAAAATTTGCAGTATATTAGGGGTGCTCTTTTTCCTACCAAGGTATTTTCCCACATAGGTAGGTTTTTTAATGAGGCCTCACTATTAAAAAAAATATTATGGTTTTTATTAAGTGGTTTGTAGGGTTTATGTTATGGTTTAATTTTAAATTAATTATAATGTTTATGTTGTGATTTAATGTAAATATTGAATAGTAATTATTTTTGTACTACAATTCACTAAAATATTTTAAAATACATAAAAAATACTACATTGATAGCATTGAAATATTACATTGATAACATAACAAATAAATAAAAAAATACAACATTGAAAGCATTGAGATTACATAACAAACAACATTGATTATATCTATTCTATCCAACCTTTTTTTCGCATGATTTCTTCTTGTTTTTTCGTCCAATACAAGACTTTGAGCTCGGACATGTTAGAGAGATCTTTACTCATAATTTTCTCTTCATGGTCTATCTCGCTCTTTTTCATCTTTTCTTCATGAATTTTTCGTTTGTACTCCACAAATTGTTCCATACTATTTGCCATCCTCATGTCCGAACAATTTTCAGAAATTTTAGTTTTTCTATTTTTCAATTTTTCTTTCGCCACATCTCTACCTTGTGTCTTTCACTTGAAGTGAAGACATCATGCGCATTGTCCTCTAAATCTATTAATTGAGGAGTTGTAGGAGATGGGTTGCTTGGACTATCATTTCCAAATCGTTTTGATATTTTTTATTTGTTCTTGTCAATTGAGTGAATCCATTTTTTGTTGAAATCTTAATATATTCCAAAAATGCTCGTATTGAAATGTCACCGTTTGAATTTTTTGATACAATATTTTGGCATCGTGAATTTGCACAAAAAAAATGAAAGTTATATATACAAGTCATATATATTATAATTCAAAATCTATTATACAAGAACTAAAATAAAAAAGGGTACCTTACCTTGATCCTTTTTGCCACTTTGATTTAAACCTTCTATTTGGGCAAAAAAAAACCACAAATTTATCGGTATCAAGATTAATATTCAACCACCGCTTCATGAGTGAATTGGAATTTCGATCGGATGAAAATATTTTGTGCTCATGAAAATAATCATATATTCTATCCCAATATGTTTTATGTGTTTGGTTATTA
>BMAC01000070.1:1715929-1726021 GCA_014905375.1 Phtheirospermum japonicum
GGGGGAAAATACTGACGGCCGATGCCCGTCAGCAGGCCGTCAGGATACTGGAATCCTGACGACAAAAATGCTGACGGCCATTTTCCGTCAGGAGGCCGTTAGTATTCCCTATACTAACGGATTTGGCCGTCAGCATTGCCGGATTTTTTTGTAGTGACTCATCGATAAATTTTGTCATATTTTCAAAAAATCATCTATCACAATGATAATGTTTTTTAACCACTTTTCTTCTAAAAAACTGGAATTGTAAATGCCCTAATTTTGTAGTTTGTACTATAAATCATGTATGAAAAGTGAGTGATAATGTATTATTATTATATTGTATTTGATGTCAAATCATAACTGAAAAGTGAATGATACTTATTATAATATTATATTTACTAATATTTAATTATTTAATTATAAAATATTATTATTTAAGTATTTAATTTTTAAATTTTAAATAAATGAATATTCGATATTTTGAATATTAAATTCAAAATTTAGAATTCTAGGCCCAAACAATCCAGATTATTGGAAATTTTAAGTGAGATGGGGTAGGCCAACAGGGGTCAGGGAGTGAAAAGGATTGCAGTTATTTTAGATGTTGACTAAAGAGAAAAAATATCAAACCAAAGTGAATTGTTATGCTGCGACTCGCTTCACATCTTATCAACACAATTTACATCTAAGACTTTTTTTAATTCTATATAAAAATAGTAATGAGTAGTTTATTCGGCAATTTTCTATTGGTAGCTTTTAATAGTAATCACAGTTGACCTAACTATAATAGTATGTCGTTCAACTTCAATAATCAGACGGTTTTCGAGTAAACTTATTTAACAGATTTTAAACAATTTTTAAGTTTTATAAGTTTTTCTAAGAGTTTAAAAGATGTAGTTAGTTTTAAGTTTGAAAAAAATGAATAAGATGATGAGACTTTTAAAATGTCACAGCGAAATATTTTTTTTAAATATTAATATATTATTTTATAATTTTATATGTAAAATCTGAAGGTTTATGATTTTAAAAATAATTCTCAAATTCACGATGTTGTTAGTCAATATTTAACAACACTGATTAGAAACATCGATCAGAGTAAAATATAAAATATGCAGCGGAATAAAATGATAATAACACGATATAACAAATTCAGTTCACAAGTAAAAGTACTTGTGAACTTGGGTGTACAAACCCGAAAACTATATTAATTTTTTGTTCACGCTCAATACAAAAATATAAAGTAATATATGAAAACTAAATATCAATAATCTTGATACTAAATAATTGTTGCCGGAATGGCAAGATCTTCTCCGTTGGTCACGCAACTTCGAAGAGCTTGTTAATCACGATCAATGGCTTCAAGTAGTTCTTCGTGTTCTTCTTTCTTGCTCGTCGTGCGTCTTTATCTTGCGTTAATCTCCTCTCCAAAATCCCGTGCGTAAAAGATGATGTCCAAGCTTTAGGAATTCTTGTCTTAAATAGACAAACATAAATTTCTAAACTTAGTAAATACCTAAAACAAAACCTAAACACAATCTAGGCAACAAATAAAGTCTTAAACATAAACTAGAAAACACAATATATTCCTAAATCTAGTTTCCTAACTTATTTTGTGCCCAAGAAAGGCAAATAACAAAATAGGAATTATTGCCAAGAATAAATTTCTCAACAATCTCCCCCTTTTGCCTTTCTGGACAAAATACCCAAGACGCATGAAAATGATCAAAAGAATAAAAACTCCCCCTGAATTAGAAACTCCCCCTAAATGAAACAAAAACGAACCACAGCGTCTTCTACATACTTCTCCCCCTTTTTGTTCTGAAAGCAAAAGGACCTCAATAAACGAGTTTCGAAGCTCATGGTGTTGTGCAACCTGGTTAACAAACAAAGTAATATGGGTTCGGACAAACGGAGCAGAAAAATGAACCATGTAGGTACTGATGTTGGGAATACCAGAACCAACATTAGACATGACACCAGCTCGAAGAGGTGCCTCGGTGCCTAAAGAAGGTAATCAAAGTCAACTTCACGAAAACATCAATGGGGATTTGGCGCTCAGCAATCATGCKTCGATTTTGAAATCCCAAGAACAGCTCTTCAGCTTCACTCGCCAAGAACCTCATGGAGATTGGTTCCATGTCTTCAATCTTGACGGCTTGAGACGGAGCCTTATCAGAGCTAGCAGAGTGGTCGGAGGCAGTTGTTGACATCGGTGCACTGGCAGATGAAACATTGTTAGAATCAAAGCTTGGAGAAGAGGCAGGATTGTGTGCAGGGGATGTTGGTTTCGGAAACACAACACCAGAACCAACATGGGCTGACACGGCAGCTTTGGACTTCTTCTTTTCCGGAGCTTTGCTGGGTGATGGTGAATTCAATATTCTGCAAGAGATTGAAAACAACTACAAACAAAAAATCGAGTGTCGTAGGCAGTAAAATTTGGAGAAAGAAAAAGTAAAAACCTTAACTTTGTCAATATGGAAAAATCATAAGACACACGATCTCTATGATTAAATAACCCACTATTTCTTATTTGGAGAATAAAAATCACAAATCCCAACTACAAATTAAAACCGAAATAGAGCTAGATTTTTATAAATCATCACCATAGTTGAACAAATTCTTTGCAAAGCAATTTTTCACTCGCTAAATTAACCTCTTATTACCTGTCCAATCCTCCGATTATAACACCACTGAAACACTTGGTTAGAAAGACTCAAACAAGAATTAAGAGAATTCAAGAAAGATACGAACACAAAAAACGTAACGCACAGTAAGATGGCATCTTCACAAAGTATGAATGTCCTACGGGATGCCTAAAATTCATGACCTAAAAAGGTTAAAAAGAACACATTATGATTTCAGTGACTTGATCCAATGTTGCTTTTTATTACTGACAACATTATTAACCAACATTACCTCAGGTGAAGGCAATGGAAGCTTACCCCTTAACCCAAGTTAATGACTACGTCAAGATCTCTCAAGAAGGTGAAATTTAAAGATTGGATCTTTTTGTATCCATATTTACTTCATCCTTGAAGGGATTTGAATCTTTTGATTTTCAGCAATTGCTGTTAACACCTCTTGTTTTTGGACCTGGGAGAAAACAAGTTTCTGCGGGCAAGCCCCACAATCACCTAATCGAAGAGGTTAGTCTTTTTGCCATCACTTTTATTGCAACACAGGACCTTATTGCACTTTTCAATTATACTCAATGCATTAGAATTATGTATGAGAAGAAAGGTAAAAATGCATGCAAAATTATACAGATGTTGTGACTGATGTTGATAAGGGGTGTCACAACATTACAAACCAACATTGGTTAGACAATGCATATACCGAGATCTCTTCTCAAACGAGAGAAGGTCTCGTAATCTAATGCCTTCATGAAGATGTCAGCAAGATGATTGACTGTTCCTATATGCTCAAGGCTAACTATCTTCCTCTCAACCAAGTCTCGAATAAAGTGGTACCTTATGTCAATATATTTGATTTGAGAAAGCTGGACCAGATTTCTCGAGATATCAATGGCACTGGAAGTATCACAGAGCACAGTCAATGTTCTTCTATGTAGACCATAGTCCTCTATCATTTGGTTCATCCACAATAACTGTGTACAAGCACTTCCAGGTGCAATATACTCGGCTTTAAGAACATCCTCTACTCGCTTGGGCTCTGTTTTGGAAAAATACAAAGATTCTCGAGTTTTAGAATAATTAGTAAACAAGCAAACAAACCTTGCCATCTCTTTGAAATTTATTTGTCGCTTTCTTGTAGCTCTTTCATAGAGATCTCCAATGATTTGGCTCATATGATGATTCTTCTGAATTCTTGAAGGAATATTTCTCTGATTCAAGTCAATGGGTTCAGCTGGATTCTCCACACTTGGATTAGAATCTGATTTTGCGGCGGCTGGAGTTGATGTTGCTTCTGATGTTGTTATCCCCGTATCAACATTGTTACCAACATCACTCAAATTTTTGGGTTCAGCACCTGCATCTCTGTTTTCAATACCTGCACTTTCATCTACAGGAAGTGTGACATTATTTTGAGGATTTTGATCATAAACCAGATCATCCTCCTCATCAGGTTTAAAACCACTCATCAAATCATCAAACTTGACGTTAACCGACTCAATCATGCAACACGTTCTAAGATTAAACACTCTATATGCATGACTATTTTGAGAGTATCCCATGAAAACACATTTATCACTCTTTGAAGCAAGATGATTTCTATCATTTAGCACATAACAAATGCACCCAAAAATATGAAAATCACTCAAATTTGGCTTTTTATCCATCAATAATTCATAGGGAGTAACACAAGATATCCTAGTCTAAAATACACCCTATTAATTATATGGCATGCAGTGGTCATTGCTTCTGCCCAAAAATGTTTAGTAACCCCATTTGAAATAAGTATAGTCCTAGATATTTCTATAAGAGATCTATTTTTGCGTTCGACTATCTTATTTTGTTGGGAGGTGATGGGTGAAGAAAATTCATGAGTTATACCAACTTTGGAACAATATTTTGAAAAGGATGCATTATCAAATTCTTTTCCATGATCAGACCTAATCCTACCAATGCTTACACCAAATTGCACACACAACCTTTTTGCAAGTTTTTTAAATATTTTGAAAATCTCAGATTTTTCTTTTAAAAACTCTACCCAAGTAAAGCGGGAAAAATCATCTACAAGTACAAGAACATACCTTTTACCACCAAGGCTCTCAACTTCAAGTGGTCCCAAAAGGTCCATATGAAGGAGTTCGAAACAATATGAGGTAATGAGACTTTGTACTATTTGATGTGGCACCCTGACTTGCTTACCTTTCTGGCATGCCTCGCAAACTGGAATGTTTTTTGTGTTGAGCGTAGGTAGTCCGATCACAGCATCCTTTTTGACCAAACTTTACATCATCTTATAATTGACATATCCGAGCTTTTGATGCCACACCTCGACATCACTCAATTGAGACAGCTTGCAGAACACATCACCATTGATTTGATAGAAATTATCTGAGGTCCTCTGACCAATGAGAATACATGCATTGCCTTCGTCATAAACTTCGCATCTTTCACAAGTGAACTTGACATTGAAACCACCATCGCACAGTTGGCTAATACTTATCAAGTTCGCCGTTAAACCTTTAACCAGCAACACGTTCTCAAGCTTTGAAATACCAGGTACATGAAGGGTTCCTTGGCCAATGATTTGGCCATTTGCACCTCCACCATACTTAATCTTTCCTCCTTGAAACTTGACAATATTCGAGAGGAGATCTTCCGAGCCGGTCATGTGTTTAGAGCATCCACTGTCGAAGTACCAGGCTCCAGGGACGTGGGATTTTAGGGAGGTACAGATCATGTTGCACTTGATATCAGTTTTCTTGACCCAAACTTGTTTGAACCTGGTGTTGGTATTGATGCTGGTAACACGGGAACCAACATGAGATTCAGCAGTCAGCTTCGACCTTTTAAAATGAGTTTGCTTGCCAACAAGCTTCCAGCAGTATGGTCGTATGTGACCTGGTTCACCACAGTGATGGCACATATATTGTCTTCTTCTTCTTCTCTTGTGGCGTTTGGTCAACTTCACCTTTTGACTTGAATTTGGCTTTTGAACATGCTTGTATCAAATCCCGTATTTTGAACAATTCGGGATACTCGATTCCAAAATCTCATCCACCTTGGCCTTGCCTTTGTTGAGATTTGAGATGGTTCCTTGAACCTTTGTCAACTCGATTTTCACCTTTTCTAGCTCAGCATCCTTCTTGGTGAGCGACGTTTCCAAGCGGACAATTATGTCAAGCTGATCATCATTTTTTTTGGTTAGTTTTTCTACTTCCTTCATGAGATCCTTGGCCTTGAGTACCTGTTTTCCCCAACTAACAAACAATTTCTGGTGGTCAACACTCAGCTGCTCGTATTCCTCTCGATAATCAGTTGTTTCTGCATTCAGACACACGATGTTGTCTTCAAGCAAACCAACATGGACATCGTCGTCCCACACAACATTGGTAAATAAGGATGAATCAGGTTCAGTTGACTCGAAATCATTAACATCCTCTGTAGCAACCATGCTCTTCTTCCTCGGAGTATCCATAGTACCTAGACAAAAAAGGATCAGTACTTAAAAGGTTAAGTAACCCGCTCTAAATGCCAATTGTAAAATCTGAAGGTCTATGGTTTTAAGAATAATTCTCAAATTCACGATGTTGTTAGTCAATATTTAACAACACTGATTAGCAATATCGACCAGAGTAAAATATAAAATATGCAGTGGGATAAAATGATAAGAACACGATATAACAAATTCAGTTCACAAGTAAAAGTACTTGTGAACTTGGGTGTACAAACCCGAAAACTATATTACTTTCTTGTTCACGCTCAATACAAAAATATAAAGTAATATATGAAAACTAAATATCAATAATCTTGATACTAAATACTTGTTGCCGGAATGGCAAGATCTTCTCCGTTGGTCACGCAACTTCGAAGAGCTTATTAATCATGATCAATGACTCCAAGTAGTTCTTCGTGTTCTTATTTCTTGCTCGTCGTGCGTCTTTGTCTTGCGTTAATCTCCTCTCCAAAATCCCGTGTGTAAAAGATGATGTCCAAGCTTTAGGAATCCTTATCTTAAACATAAATTTCTAAATTTGGTAAATAATTAAAACAAAATCTAAACACAATGTAGGCAACAAATAAAGTCTTAAACATAAACTAGAAAACACAATATATTCCTAAATCTAGTTTCCTAACTTATTTTGTGGCCAAAAAAAACAAATAACAAAATAGAAATTATTGTCAAGAATAAATTTCTCAACATTATATAAATATTATTTTTGAACATAATGAAATATTTATTTATTAAAATAATTATTTTGGTATCATTGTTTATATTTTTTTAAGGAAATTCTTATTTATTATTCTAAATTTTAAAATATTAATTTTCATATACTAACATATTATTTTGTAATTATTAATAAGTGTTTTATTTATCAGTATAATTATTTTGGTATCGTAGTTCATAAGATCTTCCCTTAATTTCTAAATATTTTTATTAAGTCTTTATTTATTCTAAATTTATTTATTATGATTATATACTTTTCTTAATTTTTTTTTGCCTTTTTTTTTCTAAATCATTTGTATATTGATAAATTAATTTTTAATCAACTAATTTATCGATCAGTATTTCACAATTAATTATTAATTATCTGCTAACAACTATCAATAATTAATTATTAATTACTCAAATAAGCTCAAACAAAACATTTTCACTCGATTGTTAGTCAGGGTATAGATCCGTAGGATAATGTCTATATATAGAAATAGTGAAAGAAAAGGTGAGATGCTGCCTGAATTAATTAACCTTAACAGAACATATTTTAAAAGTGCATATTTATCAATTCACATCATTTTCAAGTCCTTAAAAATAAATGACACATAAATTTTCACTAAATTAGCCATTAGATATGCTCTAATGATGATTTTCTAACTAAAACAGTCAAAAGTACCAGAGATATAAGATAAGATTTACTTTCTTAGTAACAGTTTATAGTTAATACCATAATAAAATTTACAGCTTATAAGATAAGGACCTATACTCTCTTATATATATATAAAAGTTGTTTCAAAAAAAATTATAATGTAAGCCAAACATTTTATTAGTTCACACGTGCCATTTGTATTAAATTCACGTGATAATCTTTGTAAATTCTAAGGTATATTTTATGTGCCTTTTCTTAATAATTCAAAAAAAAAAAAAAATCTTTGATCAACTTAATGTATTTCTTGTTCCTAAAATTACATGGAAGTAGTGAACTGAAAAGCATTGTTCATACTGGAGTTTGGCTATTCATTTAATGCTAGCAAAGTTCGTTAGAGCAAACTAATAGTTGAGACAAAATGCAAGAGAAAATCAGAGCTAGGGTGTAATTTGTGTAATTTTCCAGGTTAATTGAGTTTATGTGATATCATAAATTCTCAGGGGTACTTTTTTAATTATCTTTTTTTATTTTGTTTTTTTGACAGTTTTGTGTGTATACGTGTAAGTAGTTGTGCGGGCGATTAATTCTTTTTTCTGTCATTATTACGGAAATATATATGCATCATGCATGTAATTACTGATTAGTGGATGTTATTTTAGCGTTGACTTTTCGTGGCTAGCACAAGCCTGCAACGTAATTGCTTGCCACACAAATTAGGTGAGCACGAAATATTTCCAACTTCAAATTTAACATTTCATTATAAAAAACTTTCTGAATTTCAGATTCACACGATATCAAAAAGTATAAAGTGTGCATTGAACATGTGTTATGTAGGGCTCTTTATCTACAATCAATTGCTCGGGACTTTTTTATTTATTTTATTTTTTGAAAAGTAGGTTATTAATTTGTCTTCCTTGTAAAATCTTCAATCACATAAAAGAGAGGGAATATAATAAATCGTTCTTTTTTTCTTATGGCCTGCTTTGTTGAATTTATTGAAATTGCTTATATTTTATTTCATCACAATAAGCTGTTTTAGTCTATTTAATAAGAATCAAGAATAAGCTCCTAATAGTTTAATCTGCCTAATAAGTTATTGTTCACAAAAATGTACAAATCGTAGTTTTTTCTAATAAACTTCTACCTTATTTGGTAAAATCCTTTTTTATCCTTTTATATTGTAAAAAAAGGGGCAATTGCCAAATATTACATAGAAAAAAATATTTTTGTCAAATACTATAACTAATTATACAAAATGTCAAATAGTCCAACTATAAATATACAATTACAAGGTTACCCCTAATAATAATAATAATAATAATAATAATATCAATAAACAATACACCACCACCTCCCGCCGGCCACCCCCACTGCTGCTGCTATCCGGCCGCCGCCTGCCGCCGGAAAATTTTTCGACAATAATTTTTTTTTTGTTTGTCCAGCAAATATAAAGTTACAAATCTCACTATAAAGTAAGAAATTTTCTTACTTTTTCATACATAAAGTATGAGATTTTCACTATAAAGTAAGATTTTTCCCTTTTTTTTTT
The DNA here is from genome assembly GCA_014905375.1 of Phtheirospermum japonicum. Classification (NCBI taxonomy): domain Eukaryota; kingdom Viridiplantae; phylum Streptophyta; class Magnoliopsida; order Lamiales; family Orobanchaceae; genus Phtheirospermum; species Phtheirospermum japonicum. The sequence continues at coordinate 1,724,959 of BMAC01000070.1, forward strand.
TTTGAACATAAATTAAAAATATCTTTATTTTAGAAAATAAAGTAAGAAATGTCACTATAAAATAAGAACTTTTCCTACTTTTTCGAATATAAAATAACAAACTTTCTTACTTTAAAGGATATAAAGTAAGAAACTTTATTAATTTTTTGAACATAAAGTATGAAATCTCACTGTAAAGTAATAATATATAATTTGTATTAAATAAGAAAATACATAATAATAATTTGCTATTAAGCAAGAATTTTTTTTCTCTATTTTTTTTGGCAAAACAAAAGTGTGTAATAAGTAAAAAAAAAGTAATAAGTAAAAAATACATAACAACATTTGCACATCAAAGTAAGAAACTTTTGCAATCAAATAAAATACTTTTTGTCATCAAGTATGAATTTTTGGATATTAAATAAAAAATCTGTTACATATAGAAATTCGGAAATATAGTAAGAATTATTTTTTGGACATTAAGTAAAAAATGTTTGAATATATATTGTAAGAAATGTTTGCACATATAGTAAGAAATACATACATATAGTAAAAAATCCAGACATAATAGTAAGAAAAATATTTGGGTTGAAAAAAAACTGATTGCACTGACTCCATTGACATGTAGTAAGAAATTCGGAAGACATACAGTAAGAAATTTTGGGCAGAAAAAATAAAAGCTGAAAATAAATTTCGGTGGCCGGAAAATATTTTCAGATGGTCAGAAAAAAAATGTTACCGAAAAAAATTCCGGCGGCCAGCGGCTAACTTTATATTTGTTGGGAAAAAAAAAAAACTCGCCGGAAAATTTTCCGGCGGGCGGCGGCAGGTGGCGGCAGCATGTGGCCCCATTTTATTATTATTATTATTATTATTATTATTATTATTATTATTATTATTATTATTAGTTATTTTAATAGTAAGGGTATTGTGGTATATTCATACAATATTATGAACTATTTGGCAAAAAGTAGGTACTATATGACTTAAAATTGGATGGAGGACTAATTGACAAATGGACCTCCACCTGGTGTACTATTTGACAATTTCCCCTATTTTTTTATATTATATAATATTTTACTAT
>BMAC01000070.1:1726046-1746146 GCA_014905375.1 Phtheirospermum japonicum
ATATTTTTTGGCAAAACAAAAGTGTGTAATAAGTAAAAAAAAAGTAATAAGTAAAAAATACATAACAACATTTGCACATCAAAGTAAGAAACTTTTGCAATCAAATAAAATACTTTTTGTCATCAAGTATGAATTTTTGGATATTAAATAAAAAATCTGTTACATATAGAAATTCGGAAATATAGTAAGAATTATTTTTTGGACATTAAGTAAAAAATGTTTGAATATATATTGTAAGAAATGTTTGCCACATATAGTAAGAAATACATACATATAGTAAAAAATCCAGACATAATAGTAAGAAAAATATTTGGGTTGAAAAAAAAAACTGATTGCACTGACTCCATTGGACATGTAGTAAGAAATTCGGAAGACATACAGTAAGAAATTTTGGGCAGAAAAAATAAAAGCTGAAAATAAATTTCGGTGGCCGAAAAATATTTTCAGATGGTCAGAAAAAAAATGTTACCGAAAAAAATTCCGGCGGCCAGCGGCTAACTTTATATTTGTTGGGAAAAAAAAAAAACTCGCCGGAAAATTTTCCGGCGGGCGGCGGCAGGTGGCGGCAGCATGTGGCCCCATTTTATTATTATTATTATTATTATTATTATTAATTATTTTAATAGTAAATGTATTGTGGTATATTCATATCACAATTTTGGACTATTTGACAAAAAGTAGGTACTATTTGACTTAAAATTGGATGGAAAACTAATTGACAAATGGACCTCCAACTGGGATACTATTCGACAATTTCACCTAAAAAATATTTTATTTATGAACTAATATATTACTTTATATTTAATGAAAATATTTTTATTAGTCATAATTAAAGTTTTATTTATTATTATAATTATCTTTTTAATTATTTTTCAAGTATTTGTTATTTTTTTGGAAATAATCTTTCGGGAAGTTTTCATTAATTATTATAATTTTATTTCTTTTATTTTTTATATTTTTTTTATGAATAATATTTTATATTTTTTAATCATATCTATATTAGTAAATTAACCTTCAATCAGTTACTTTAATCAACTAATTCACCAAGCATTAATTGAAAATCATTTACCAACTATAAGTCATCGGCTGTTTTTTTAATCAGCTCAACCACTATTACTCTATAACCACTCTCTTATATTTCTAATGACACCCTCAAAATTTTATTCTCAATTTTTTCATACAATTTGCAACTTCTGGGTCAATTTACACAAACATCAAGAAAATTAGAAGATAAACCCTCACAATGGTTGCACAATTAGTAGTAACTTATTTCATCCCCATAAAGAATCAACAAATTATAATTTCAAAACAGACAAATATTCAAGCAAAATTAAGAGCATCCTCTAAATTGTTGTTGCAGCCAAATGAGACATGGCTGGTGATAAAACTGCAACACTTCATTTCTCAGAACTGCTATAAATCATGTAAACGCCCTTCAAGTTCTGCTCAGCCGCCTTAAGATGAAAATTAACCAGCATTTTAGCACAATCTCTATATGACAATAAAAAAATAAAAAATAAAAATCAAACAAACAAACATTTCATCAAATATATGTCATAAAACACTTTACAAAATTGCAAAATCAAGATTTACTTGAAAATCTTCGCTTACACGAGCTCTTGTTCTGAGAAACCAGTGTGCATTTGAAGTGTTTCATTCCAAAAGGGGGCTTTGTTTAAAGTCCATCTTGCTGCATAGACTGCTGAGGCAGCAATCATTGATGGACAGTAAATGAGAGTTTCATAATTCATCATTCCCAGCTCAGCAAGTAAATAGACCATGTTTTCCACCTATAAAAATCAACAATATTTAAATCAAGTTAGTATTTTCATTCGTTGGCATCAAATTTTGGGTTAATACAAAAAATCCCTTGGAATTAAGTCAAAAAAAAGTATAATTATCTTTCAAAATTACAAATGCACCCTTGATTTGTTTTTATATACAAATTACACCCTCAAGGAGGTATTTGTATTTTCAAAGATAATTGGGTTTTTTCTGTAATTAAGTAAAATATCAAGAGTAGGTTTTGTAATTATCCCTAAACTTCAAGGGGTAACATCAAGGGATATGAATCAAGTCAGATTTCATTCTTTGGCATGAAAATTCAGGGCAATTACAAAATTACACTTTTAGTCTAATTACAAAAAACCTCTAGTAATCTTTCAACATTACAAATACCCCTTGATATTTTACAGATTGCACTCTTATAATAAGAATATAATTGTTAAAAATGTAATCTTTTTAAAGGGTTTATTTGAAATCTCGAAAGACAACCGAGTTTTAAGTTAAAAATCTGATCTTTCACGAAGAAATTCACAGCTAAGAGGACTAGGAACACAAACTTACATCCGAATCGTTCATCGACGCTTTGATGAACCGTAAAAGAAAAACGTACAGCGTTGGGACCATCAAGTACCATTCCAATGTGCCCAGTATCCGTCTCTCCATCATCAGAACTTGTTCATAACTGTATGCTCTATCTGAGATGCAAACTAACTCATCAACCTGCAATAACAACAACAGCACTTCAAGATTACATTTTTTTTTATATATATAAAAATGCCCAGATGACTTTATATATATTTATTATGCAAAACACACCTCAGGGGCCCAGATGTCTTCGTATTTAGAAGCTATAAGCATTGCACTCATCCCGACTAATTTCAGCTCCTTGTGCAAAGTCATCTTCGACACAAGATAACGATCGAAGATGTTAATGGTTGAGTGAAGTGTGGTGAACTTGAACGAGCCAATCGATTAAAATCGCTCTCATTTTTTCGTTAATCTCTGGCCCATGTAATTATTATAAGCCCTACCCTCATTCTGCATTCACCAAAAAAATAAATAAAATAAAATAATATATATATATATATATATATATATATATGCAAAAAATAAATAAAGACTATATTAATATTAATAACATTTTATTTTGAATTTTCAATAACCTGAACAGACTTGTAGAATGTGTACATTTCCTTGATGTATTCGACAACTGCCAAAGTCATTATCGGCATCGGCCGCATCGATATCGACTATTTGGGCCGTTTTCGATTTGTTATTCAGCCCACAAGCGGCCTGCAAAAATCGAAGAACATATTTTTATCAAAAAAAAAAAATCTTAGATCACCAAAAAAAATGCTTATAAATTTATATACCTTGCTTTTTGCGGTGAGAGTTGAAGCGTCGGATTTTTCGTTTTCGACGATTTTTCAACTGCCTTTTGATTATTCTCTTCAACTCCATTTGAATCAGATTTGATCTCAGTTGGCTTAAGTTTGGTGCTAGCAGTCCGGGCCACGGGCTTTTCTTGGGCCGACACCCATTGGCTCATTTCCATTTGCAGCCAAAGGGTTCTGTAATATTTCAGACAGCATAAATAATCGAACAGCTTGTTATAAAAAACACAAATAAGAAAATTTCAAATAATTCAAACTAGAATAGAATATAACTGTGTTGTTTTCAGCCTTAGAATTTGCGAGTAGCTGTGCATTGTGCATTATAACCTCTGAAAAAAACCAAGAAATTACATATCAAAAAGTATTCACTGAATAATCATATTCAAAGTTCAATTATTCTATTTTATTTCAGAGTTCAATTATCTTTATTCTATTTTTGGAATAGAAAGTAGATTTGTGGGATTATTATTAATTACCTTGTAACAAGTTGAGAAACTTGAGGAATTTGCTTGCCATCGACCACACGAACGGTAACCAGATTTCCAATGTCGCCAAGTGCTCGACGATTTGTCTTTCCTCCTCCTGCTGCTGCTGCTGCCATGTTCTTCTGCTTGATAGCACCCTGGACTTGTGCCTCTCCTGTAAAATTACATTAAATCTTTAACAATGGATTGAATCTTAAAAGGAAGAAAAATCAAGAGTAAAAAACAAGAATCTGATCAGAGTAAAGACTAAAGGAGTTACATAACTTAAACCCACAATACATGATTATAATTAAAAACACAATGTGTGTGTGAGAGAGAGAGAGAGAGTGTGTGTATCATTTTGATGAGCAATTATTGATCGAATAATTTACATATCTACAAATGAGGACAACTTGACAAGGACTAATTCGCCTCCATATATTTTCAACGGGGGAAATTCAAAGCCAAGAAAAGGAAAATCAATAATCTGATCAAATTAAAGCAAACGCATAACTCTTCAAACCCCAGCACAACCACGATCGAATTAGAGTGATTATTAAAACCTTAATCTTGAGAAGCAGATCATATTCAACAGAAAAAGGGCAGAAATAAAATAAGATTGCAGTACATCAAAAGTTTCATAAAATCAAAGAAGCGATGATATTTTACATTCAAAAGGGCAATTGAATCTATATTACTCAAGAACCCATTATCACATCATAAATAAACCAATCAATCCATCACGCAGAAATCATGTTAGATGATAATAACATGCGTTATTTGATGAAAACACACAAACATCATGTTTCAATGCCAATATTCTGTTGTTGAACCGCCTGTGTTTTTTAAACCATTATATTATCCCAAAAACCTTTGAAAAATCTTTAAGGCCCGAATGATGGGGGATTTTCAGAGATTTTTTTTTTTCGCCTGTTTACACAAACACTTTGATTTCTAAACTTTTCTTTATTACCTTTTACCTCCTGAAATATATTTTGCACTTAATCTCTTGAAACCTATTTCCAATGAAAATTCTGTCCGAATCTCACTCGTGTGAGATGCACACTTACCTATAGGGGTAAAACCAATTTTTCATATCCTCCTCATGATTCCCGCGGTAAACGTTGGCACGTGAGAATTATGTGGGTTCCAAATCCTAATTAATCTGCAATTAGGGTTTATACGTAAAAAAAAAACAAAACAAAAATAAATAAAAATAATATACATATATCCCAATCTGAACGAAAAAAATTCTTCAACTCCCAAATCGCGTTTCAGTCCAAAATTCACATTAAAATCACAAATTTCATAGTAAATTTCGTGGTTAATCGGTGCAATGGTTTGAAAAATACGAGAAGAAGAAGCCACAAATATTCCTACGGCTTAAATTCCAAGATTCACGCTCTTATGTATTTCTAATTATCAATTATTTTTAATTATTATTGTACTATATTTATATCAAAACAATTATCATCATTATAATTTATATTCTTACAGTTAATTGCACTCCCAAAATTCATTCATACATTTTAAAAATAATTTTGTCACATTATTTTCCCTAAAAATGAGAATGGGTGAAATGAAAAAGCTCATTCGACCATGGGTGGGCGGTGTTAAGACATATAAAAATTGCTTTTTACATCATTTTTATTGAATATAAAAAGTAGTAAACCAAAAAACAAAAAGGCATCTCGGCCATTAAAGGATCAGAAGAGATGCTCCTAATTATGGTAAGTCCGTATTTTGTTATGGTATATTTATGCACGTGTACGGGTCGCAAACAATTAGAAAATGAAATTTTTGTGGATTGTTCTGAGATGCTGAGTTTTTTAAAGGATTCTTGTCTATTTATATATTTTTTTCATTCGATCCCCACAAAGTGGTGTTCTTTATGGTTAAAGTATTTGGTTGTTGAATGTATTGAAGTCTTACCCTGTGAACTCTTGTCCCCACAAAATAAGATTATTTACTGTTTTAGAAATTGAGTTGTTTTCCAATATTAAAGTGGGTGCTTTTAGGGGATTAACCGACGATTACTAAAAGTCGGTTAAATTTACTGGCCAAACCTTAACCGTAACCGAACCGGTTAAGGTTACGGTTAAGATCGGTTAACCGTCAGTTTTTTTAATTGAATTTAAAAACTTAAATAAAATTTGAATAATTGAGATGAATGAGAGATTTAAATGAAATTAGAATGAGATAAATAGATGAGAACTTAAATAAAATTTGAGTAATTGAGTTTCTGAAGTAAAAGTTAAAAAAAAAAATTAAAAAGGACTTGATGTTAATTCTAATATTAGAAATTAAAATTAAAAATTTTAACTTTTAATATCAGAATTAAATTGCCAACGTATCCTCGTAGAGGAATCAAAATACACTTAGTTCGATTTTTATTTTTATTTTGAAAAAAAGACAATTTAAAAAAAAGGACTTGGTTTTAATTTTAATATTAGAATGAACTTGCTTACGTATCCACGTAGAGGAATCAAAGTGCACGTAGTTCTTATACTTACCTTACTTTTCTATGTTATGTGGATAGTGGAGGAATCAAAGTGCACGTAGTTCTTAGACCTTGAGGTTTTAGCTTTGACCTAATCATTCATTAACATTTAATTCTCAAGATTCTTGGGCAATAAGTTAGACCGGCGATCATCTAACACAAAGCCTCCCGTGTTGAAGATTTGTTCAACAGAAACTGTTGAAATAAGAACGACGAGAACCTCCTTGGCAATCCTAGAGAGTGTAGGAAAAGTAGTGGCCACTTTCGACCAAAACTGCACAAGATCGCTTGTACCATCGGATTTTTTCGAGATACTTCCCGATTCAAAATTCCCTAAATAACTTTCTAATTCTATTGTTTGACTAGCACTAGCCCTTTGCCATTTTTTCTTAGTATCCTCAATCAACCTTGTATATATAGCTAGAGCTTATCGAGGGTCGTTGAACAATGGTCTTACATTAAAAGTGGCGGGGGAAGTGGAAGATGACACATTAACATCACTAGAAGATTGATTGTATTCATGAAAAAGATGAAGTAAAGATTATTTTACTTGGTGAGCACAAGATAACGGGTTACAAATATCAATATTTGAGTTTTGTAAAAAGGTCATAATGCTTCATAATAAACTTTAAGTAAACTTTCTAAACCCTCGAGCCGATAATTCGGGTCTAAAACTTTTGCAACCAAAAAAACATCGAGAATGTAGAGAAAATATTTTACCCATTTACTCAACATACTAGCAATACATTGACCCAGTTCTGGCGAATCAAGTAATGAATTACTAATAAGTACAATTTGAATACATTGATCAAGAAGTAGTGTGTATACAATACTTCTCTATATTCAAAAGAATCATCAAGCAATTTATAATTCGAGTTCCAACGATTTGGCACATCAATTGAATTTTTTTTTAGATGCAAACCATTGTTTCGGCAATATTTCGCCTTTTTTTTGCAACCGAATCATATTTTACAATATGAAATACCGCACTCCTAATCGGAGCAATTTTATATTTAAAAGTAATTAAACCATCTTGAACACATAAATTCAAAATATGACAAATGCATCTAACGTGAAAAAGTTTATTTTCAATAGAAGGTTGACAAAAAGCTTGTAGACTTTCTAAACTAGCTGTATTAGCCGTACTAGTGGATATTTTGTGCGAAATATTTACTGTGGTATGCGAACTATTAAACTCTCTATATGCAATTAAACATTTTTGCAAAGTCCAAGAATCATCAATCCAATAGCATGTAATTCCCATATAATTATTATTATGATGGAAATTCGCCCAAATATCCGAACATATAGAGACACTATGAGACAAACTATCAAATATGAAAATCAAGTTCAACTTATACTCACCAACAATATTTTCCATATCGCGAGTAACTTTATTTCGTGAAATCCTAGTGGTAGATGGATTAAGTGCGCCTCTAGTAAAATCTTCATAATGACTATTATGCGCATGATTAACAAGAAGGATCATAACGGAAACAAATCTTGCAAATTTTCTATGACCAATTTCGCTACATTGAAAAAAATTAGAAATCGTACCTTTGGCTGCTGGCCCATGCACCGGCGGTAGATGAAGATGAGAAATTTAATTGTGTTTGAGAGCTATCAACGTCGTATTTGTCGGGATGCTTCTTCTCCATGTGGTATTTGAGCGTCCTTTAACCTCTATTATTTTTAGAACTGAAGGCGTAGTGACTCTTGCAATAATTGCACTGTGCCTGTGGTACACCTTCGTTCTTGTGAATGCAATCGGAAGATGTGGGGTTGATATTCCTTCGATTTTGATTGAGGCGGTGGCATATCACCCGTTTCCTCCTCATCTTCATCCAAATTGACGTCGGCCGGCGGTTTGGATTCGTCGGAGGTGGATAAATCCTCATCGAAATTGATTTGATTATGCTCGCCGAAATTGATTTGATTATATAAGCTTTCAACTTCTTCCAGCGTCATCTCATCGGGAACATAATCTCCGACAACAGCCGAAGGTTCTCGTCGAGATCCTCGACCTCCAACTCGGCCTCGGCCTCGGCCTCGACGAGATTCTCGAATAGTATTAGTATTAATATTACGAGAAGAGATTGTCATAATAATATTATTATAAAGGAAAATTTAAGTAAAATGAGATTAAGAAGAATAATAAGATTATTGATAGTATTTTTGCACAAATTAGCAACTTCAATTATGAAAATATAAGAGAAGAAGAAGAAGAAGAATATTAGAGATGAATTGGTGTGAGGATTAGTGTAGTAGATGGGTGTATTTATAGGTGTAGAAATGGATTAAAAAAAAAACCGAAAAACTAGCCGTTGGGACCGCCGGTTTCGGTTAACCAACGGTTAAACCGCCAACGTCTAGTTTTTTTGACTGTTGATCTCCAATGGCGATTTGATCCAAGCTGTTGATTTCAAACGGTCAACCGTCAGTTTTAAACGGCGGTTAAACCGCTGTTGAATTTTAATTTTTTTTTCGGTTAATCGGCGGTTTCGATTGGCCGGAATGCATAACCAAAACCGAAACGCCGGAATTCAGTGTACGATTTTTGTTTTAATCGAAATCGCGGGTCAACGATTAACCGTAATCGTTGACCGGTTAAAAATCGGTAGTTACCTGCATAACCGTAACAATCGGTGACATGTCTAATTAGTAGCACAAGCTTGCAGCTTTATGGCTTTCTTTTATCTGTAACTGCTTGGGATTTTTTTTTCTTCTATTTTTTTGAAAAGCAGGTTATTATTAACTTGTCTTCCTTTTCATCAAATCTTCAATCACATTAAAAAAAGAGAATATAATTAAATTCTTTCTCAGAATTACTCTATATTCACACCCTCAAATTTTATTCTCAAGTTTTTCATCCAATTTGCAACTTTTGGGTCAAATCAAATCACACGAACATCACGAAAATTAGAATATAAACCCTTTTAATTGTTGCACAATTAGTAGTAACTTGTTTCAATTTAACCCCATAAAAAATCAACCAATTATAATTCCAAAACAGAAAAAAAAAATATTCAGAGTTAGCAAAGTTAAAAGTATCCTTAAATTGCTGTTGCAGCCAAAAGAGAAATGGCTGGTGGTAAAACTGCAACACTCCTTTTCTCAGAACTGCTATATTTCCTGTAAATGCCCTTCAAGTTCTGCTCAGGCGCCTTAAGATGTAAATTAACCAGCATTTTAGCACAATCCCTGTTTGACAAAGAAAAAAAAATCAAACAAACATTTCATCAAACATGTCATAAAACACTTGCAAAATTGCAAAGGACAAGATTTACTTGAAAAATCTTCACTTACATGAGCTCTTGTTCTGAGAAACCAGTGTGCATTTGAAGTGTTTCATTCCAAAAGGGGGCTTTGTTTAAAGTGCATCTTGCTGCATAGACTGCTGAGGCAGCAATCTTTGATGGACAGTAAATGAGAGTTTCATAATTCATCATTCCCAGCTCAGCAAGAAAATAGACCATGTTTTCCACCTATTAAAATCATCAATATTTAAATCAAGTTAGTATTTTCTTTCTATGGCATCAAATTTTGAGTTAATTACAGAAAATCCCTTGGAATTAAGTCCAATAATTTAAAAAAGAAAGCGATCTTTCAAAATTACAAATGCACCCTTGATTTGTTTTCATTTTACAAATTGCACCCTTATTAAGAAAAATCTCAAGGGCCTAAATTTTCAAGAACTAAATCAAGGGAAATGGATCAAGTCAGAAATTAAGGCTGATAAAAAAAAAGCATAGATATCTATCATAATTATATATAAACCCCTTGATATTTGTTTCTATATACAAATTACACTCTTAAGGGGGTATTTGTATTTTCAAAGATAATTCGGTTTTTTCTGCAATTAAGTAAAATCTCAAGGGTAGTTTTTGTAATTATCCCCAACTTCAAAGGGTAACACATCAAGGATATGATCAAGTCAGATTTCATTCTTTGGCATGAAATTCAGGGTAATTACAAAAATACACTTTTAGTCTAATTACAAAAAACCTCTAGTAATCTTTCAACATGACAAATACTCCTTGATATTTTACAGATTGCACTCTCAATAAGAATATAATTGTTAATAATGAAATATTTTTAAAAGGTTATTTAAAATTTCGAAAGATAACCGAGTTTTAAGTTAAAATTCTAATCTTTCACGAAGAAATTCACAGCTGAGAGGACTAGGAACTCAAACTTACATCCGAATCGGTCATCGACGCTTTGATGAACCGTACAAGAAATACATACGGCGTTGGGACCGTCAAGTACCATCCCAACGCGCCCAATATCCGTTTCTCCATCATCAACACTTGTTCATTACTGTATGTTCTATCTGAGATGCACACTAACTCATTCACCTGCAATAACAACAACAACACTTCAAGATTAATTTTTTTTAAAATAAAAATGTTTCAGGTGACGTTATATATATTTGCAACACACACCACACCTCAGGGGCCCAGATTTCTTCGTATTTAGAGGCTACAAGCATTGCACTCATCCCGACTAATTGCAGCTCCTTACGCAAAGTCATCTCCGACGCAAGATAACGATCGACGATATTAATGGTTAAGTAAAGGGTCTCTTGAGAAAGCTCGAATTTGTGGTGAACTTGAACAAGCCAATCGATTAAAATCGCTCTCATTTTTTCATTAATCTCGGGCTGTGAGTCCATGTAATTATTATAAGCCCTGCCCTCATTCTGCATTCACCCAAAAAAAAAATTATTACATATGTATGTATGCATGCAAAAGATAAATAAAGACTATATTATTAATAACATTTTATTGCGAATTTTCACTAACCTCAACAGACTTGTAGAATGTGTACATTTCCTCCACGTATTCGACAACTGCCAAGTCATTATCGGCATCGGCCGCATCGATATCGACTATTTGGGCTGTTTTCGGTTTGTTATTCAGCCCACAAGCGGCCTGCAAAAATCGATGAACATATTTTTATCCAAAAAAAATACTTTTCAATCACCAAATTTTTTTATAATTTAATATACCTTGCTTCTTGCTGTGAGAGTTGAAGTAAGCGTCGGGTTTTTTGTTTTCAACGATTTTTCTACTGCCTTTTGATTATTCTCTTCAATTCCATATGAATCAGATTTGATCTCAGTTGGTTTAGGTTTGATGTTAACAGCCTTTCTCTGAATCGGATTCCGGGCCACGGGCTTTTTCTCGGGCCGACACCCATTGGCTTCATTTCCATTTGCAGCCAAAGGGTTCTGTAATAATTCAGACAACATTAATAATCAAACTGCTTGTTACAAACACAAAAAAGAAAATTCAAATAATTCAAACTAGAATAGAATAAAACCTTGTTGTTTTCAGCCTTAGAATTTGCGATTAGCTGTGCATTATAACCTCTGAAAGAACACCAAGAAATCACATATCAAAAATTATTCATTGAATAATCATATTCAAAGTTCAATTATTTTTATTTTATTTTTTGAATAGAAAATAGATTTGTGGGATTATTATTAATTACCTTGTAACAGGTCGAGAAACTTGAGGAATTTGCTTGCCATCGACCACACGAACGGTAACCAGATTTCCAATGTCGCCAAGTGCTCGACGATTTGTCTTTCCTCCTGCTGCTGCTGCCATGTTCTTCTGCTTAATAGCACCCTGGACTCGTGCCTCTCCTGTAAAATTTCACCAATAAATTAAATAATAATAATAATAATAATAAAGAACAACCTTTGATGATTAACTATGGATTGAATCTTAAAAAAAAAAAAAGAACAATCTTTGATGATTAACTATGGATTGAATCTTAAAAGGAAGAAAAATCAAGATAGAGTAAAAACAAGAATCTGACCAGAGTAAAGACTAAAGGATTTACATATCTACAAATGAAAGGACAAATTCGCCACCATATATTTTTAACGGGGGGAAATTCAAAGCCAAGGAAAAGAAAATCAATAATCTGATCAAAATAAAGCAAACCCATGACTCTTCAAACCCCAACACAACCACAATCAAATTAGAGTGATTTTTAAAACCCTAATCTTGAGAATCAGGTCATATTCAAAAGAAAAAAAAGGGCAGTAATAAAATAAGATTGCAATATATCAAAAAGTTTCATAAAATCAAAGAGGCGGTGATTTTTTACATTCAAAAGGGCAATTAAATCTGAAGAACTCAAGAACCCATTATCACATCATAAATCAATCAATCAATCCAACACGCAGAATTCATGGTAGATGATGATAACACACGTTATTTGATGAACACACACACGCAACACATCATGTTTCAATACCAATATTCTGCTGTTGAACCGCCTGTCTTCTTGAAGCCATTATCCCAAAAACCTTTGAAAATTCCTTAACCCTCTTCTTCTTCTTCTTCTTCTTCTTCTGTCTCTCTCCAATCTCTCTGACGAGAGAATATAAGGTTTAAGGCCTTCTTGGATTGGAAGAACAAGACGCTTCCTTTATTCCCAACGGTCATATCATTTTAATCTGCAATCGTTGGATTGGAAGCCGATCTGACGGTCTAGGTTTGTCTTTCCATATAAGCCCGATGCACTATGGTTTTGCCTTTTAAGACTGCGACTGCTATTGCGGTGATATATTGTGAGAATCATTCAGTACTTTAATATTCGTATATGACACGTGAGTTTATAAAAAAATAAATATAAAAATTAATTATAATAATTCTATAATTTAAATTTAAAATAAAATACTTAAATAATATATTTTTAATCGTTTTTTGTACATGTCTAATTAACTTATTAATTAATTCATATATTAATGTTAAAATTAAAATTCATTAATAATTTTATATACATACTTAGAAAAATTCAAAATACGTCACATTATCAACTCGTGTCTAATATATATTTATTTATTAATTACTAATATTAATATTAATATTATTAAGTTATCTTATATTTTATTGTTGAAATTAAATTTCTTAATCACTATTATTATTAAATTATCTTATATTTTATACTTTGAAGAATTCAAAAGTTCTTATACTCTCAACTCTTGTCGCATTGTTTTGGTGTCTAATCGATATTACTTAAGTATTATTATATAATCTTATGTTTTATTTTGATCGAATTCATTACTAATATTAAGTTTACATACTTAGATTATGGCAAATAACTCAAAACTTACCTATATAGAATATTTAAAATTCAGAAAATAAAATTATTTTAATTTTTATTATAAATACAACATATTTAATTATTTTCATAATTGAGTTTTTTTAATTAAAATAATTTTATATGTAAAATATCTTTTAATTAAAATAACTAACTTAGATTTTTTTTCTACTTATTATATACGACTTATTTATATTTTATATATAAGGTGAATAAAGGGAAAATATTGAAGTAAATAAAAGAAAATACTAAATTAGGCAAAATATAATAAATTAAATTAGGCAAGATATCATAAATTAGGTAGTTATTAGGCTCGAATAATACATAAGCAACCGAATCACCACAATTTTTTATTTACCAAACGAAGCATATGAAGCAAACACATAGGTTGAGAAGATTATGCATTAATATATAGGAGTGATGATTATCTTATGTAATAAAATTAAGTATATTAAGTAATTTGGAGTCGTACTAGCCTTGTTTGGTTGAACTTTTTAGACGAGCTTATTACGTATTTCGTTTCAATAAACTTTTTTAGCCTATTCAGTAAAAACTCATATTAAGGTTATGTTCGGTTGAGAATTTTAAAGAGATTATAGTTTATTTCAAATCAATAAGTTGAGCTTTTTTTTGAGGAGCTTATAATTTATTCTCTCTAATAATCTCTTTTGCATTGTTTGATAATAACTCTCATTAAGACCTTACTTGCTCGAACTTTTTAAAAGAGATTGTAACTTTTTTCAAGCCACTACGCTCCTTTAGGCCACTTGGTTAAGACTTTTAGTTAGCCACTGATAGCTTAGGCCTAATAAGAACATATTGGGAAAACATACAAATCTTTTTTTTTTTTCTCATTAGCTGATTGTTGATTGAGATAAATTCCTTTTCTATTCATTTCTTTATTAAAACATATGGACTAACTTATTATTTTATAATTTTACACAAATATAAATAAAGAACTTCTTATTTATTAATATAATAATTTGTCATTGTTCCTAGCTTATTGGGAAAATAAACCATTATTATCTTTTTATTGTAATAAATATTTTATTTTGTATATTAACATATTATTTTATACTTTATGAAAAAAAATTTGTTACACATAAGAGATTTTTAATTTATTTTTATTATCATTTTTCATATATTTTTCTTGGTTTTTAAAATTTTTTTAGGAAGTCTTTATTTAATATTATAAATTTATTTATTTTATTTTATTATAATTTCTTTGTTTTTTATGTATAGCATTTTACATTTTCCAGTCATATCTACATTGATAAATTAATATTCAACTAGCCATTTTAGTTATTTACTCTATCAAATACTATTTTAAAATTAATTATAAGCTACCAACTACTAATCATCAACTATCAACTATTAATTATCATCCCTTTAAATCATCTTAATCAATTAGGCCTTATGTCCAAATGTCACAATAATAATAATAGTTAAAAGAAAAAAGAATGGAGCAAACCTTGAATATGACATATAATTGTTAGGATTTGTATTACATATATTTAAAATGTATAAGCATGAGTAATGGAGTTTTTCTATATATAAAAAAAAGTTGGACCTAATGTTAAATTTCATCTTCATATACTTTTTATAAATTCACATTATCGATTAAATAGAAAAAATAAATAAAAAGACAACATTTAATAATTGTTTTAAGTTAAAAGTATTGAAACCAAATATAATAATTAAATAAGTAGATCGGCAAAAAGAATGATAAAAAAGCGTGCAACTGTTTTTTTTCTTTTTATGAACTATGATCGGCCTTAACAGCATCTTTATACAAGTACAACTTCTTGATTACAAGTATTCTCTCTCTAAAGTCCTCTTTATGTGTTTTCTCTTTATAGAAGCTGGAACCATTTTCTAGGGAAACTTAATGGACATATGTTACTACATGATTAGCCGTTGAATTGCTTTGGAAACAAGATATTGAAACACTAACCTTAGTTTTGATTTGTCCACTGTCTTATAGCCGATCCTGTCTTGTGTCCTTGTCGGCCATACTCGCTAACCTATAGCTACCAGGTCGGGTCGGGTCGACCATTAGAGCAATGGAACAGTGGTAGAACCGCACGATTCTATGCCGAGTGATAGAACTGCATAGGTCAGTGCTGGGCTGTTTGATATCTCCTGGTTGCTCGACTTGGGTCGGCCGCCCGAGCAATTGATGGTAGAACCGCACGGGTCAACGTCGACCTGTTTAGAGTGATAGAATCGCACGGGTCAATGCTGAACTATTCGGTATCCCTGGTCGGCTCGGCTCAGCTTCCAATAGTAGAACCGCACGGGTCAATGCTGAGCTATTTGGCTATCTTTGTCGGCTCGTCTTGGGTCAGCTCGGCTACTCGATATTAGAGTTGCCCGATGCCGCAGCCACATAGCTCGACCCAAGTCATGGTCGGTGCCCAAGGTAGTGCTAGATCAGTGTGAAGTGTATCTTGGCCATAAAGGTGATTCGGTAGCCCACGCCAGTGTCAAGGACAAGATGGCTTGACTTTCATGTGCAGGTCGGCTCGGCGAGGTGCCTAGACCAAGGAGATGATCGACACCTTGTGCGGGTGAGGCCTGACGTAGCGTGTAATGTATCTCGACATCTTTTGCACCACTCGGTTGAGGAATTGCTTGGTGCCTTATTCTCGACATGTTGGCAATCGGTTATCAAAGACAATTGATGTTGGATTGGCTCCACGTTGACCTGATTTTGTCATCGCATTTTCTAGTTCCACTCGTTTTTCAAGGTTAGGTAGACTATCAACAATAATAACAGTTAAAAAAAAGAATGAAGCAAACCTTAAATATGACATATGTTAGTAAGGATTTACATTATATACATTAAAATATATATGTATGAGTAATTAGATTTTTTTATATATAATAAAAAGTTGATCCTAATGTTAAATATCTTCATAATATACTTTTTAGGATTGTGCTTAGGCCAAACACGATTTGTGCTTCATTAGTATATTAGGATTGTTCACTTAAATCGCAAATTGATCAAACCAAATTGAGAATTATGGTTTATAATTATTTTGGGTAGTTTTGATTTCTAAAAAAACAAACCAATTGGCATTTTAGTTTGGTTTATGATTTCAAAATATTAATAAAAAAAAACACCAAACCAAACTAAATCAAAATGATAAATTATTGTGTAAAACCGATCTTATAGTAGGAGATCATTTTTTACTATACTCACTCGTTGCCCAACTTGCCCGCTCCCTAACCCTAACTATAAAAAACAAGAAAAACAAAGATTGATTGTAACCCGGCCCCCTTTCCTCTGCTTCATTTCTCTCTCGTACTCATATGCTATCCAACGACAGTCACTGTCACCCGACATGAAATTTAACAAAAAAAATATATAATATAAATCCTCTCAGCCCCTTGTTCTAAATCCATAACTGGATTTATGATCTAATATTCCGGTCACCGTAAACTTGGAGTCAAAGTTTATGATTTTTCAACTTTGACCTCCGATCTACGACGAATTATCGGGCCAAATTTAGATCGACAACAACTGCTCAACTCTTTGTGTTGAAATCTACTATATTGTTAGTTTATATTTTTTAACCGGTGCCGGATTCGGCACCGACATTATTAGACTTTTTATTTTTATTTTGTTTCCATCACTCTCTCTCTATCTTTTAACCATTTTTGTCGAGGTAATTTTTATGCGTGGTGAGGATGTGAGTGTGTGTGTGTGCAAATGCTTGTGGTGATGTTTTATATATATATATATATATATATATATATTTATGTTTTATTGTTGTTGTTCATTAGAATTATACATGATTAGAGCTAAAGCTGTCCCACTACTTACAAATGTCTGGATTTGAATTTCAGTCAGTTTCACCTAAATAGACGTAAATTTTCAATTTTCATTGGTTTATTTATTGAAATCATTCTAAGTAAAATAATTAATTTATGCTTATTAAATTAAGGAATGATCACGAGAAAGTACTACTCATGAAGTTTGAGGTAATTAAAAAAATAATGTTAGAAGAATTATGATTTAATTACATCTATGTTGTAAAACTAGAGAAAAGGAGAAGAGAGTGAGAGAAAATGAGAGAAGAGAGTGATTAAGAGTGTGTTTTATTATGAAAACTAGAGCCCCCTTTATAGATATAAGATTAGGGTTTAGGGGTAGGAAGGTCATTTACATAATATATAATTATTACAATTAATTAATTACAACACTCCCCCTTGAATGACCTTAAAATGCTACCTCGTTAAAACCTTGCTAGGAAAACCCAATGAGACAAAATCTATTTGAAGGAAAAAGAGTACAACTCTATGATTCGAACTTTTTGCACCTATTTTTAATTAAAGTTGTCAATTTTAAAAAGTTCGCCCGCAAGAGAACAAGATCACTTGTAGGTGGGTAAGTTGACTCGTGTCGATCTCAGAGGAAAGCTAGATTCGGAAGTTTGTTTTGTATTTGTTTTCACGAATAAGAAAATAAAAATAAAACTAATCTAAATACGCGGACAAGTGGGGTTTTATTTGAGAGTTTTAAGAACTAAAATTAACTAAATCTAAGGATTAATTAAACTATGAACTAATTAATTAAATCTAAGATTATTTAAACTACGCATTAATTATCTAAAACTAAGATTAAATTATCTAAGAGCAATTAAGTCTAGAATTCATTTAAATTAATTAAAAGACTTATAAAACGATTTAAGAAAACTAGGGTTCTAGAGTTTCGATTCATCTCCACGATCACTTGGGAAGTCCCAATTGATGGTTCACAACGAATCTAGACTCTAGACCCATAAGATCTAGCTAACAATAATCATCAATCTCAACATCACAATCCCAACACAATCACAAGAACGATTCGTCATGGAAGTAATATTATTAATTAAACTAATGAAAAGCATGCAACTAAATTAAAGAGATTAGAAAATAAATATTTACTAATTAACGAAGAAAATCCGCAGCGTTTTGGTGAAAAATCTTAAATCTAAACTATCTAATAGCTAATCTAAAGTTTAAGAATATAAAACTAAGAATTATAAAGAGAAATTAAGAAAATAAAATGGCACTCTTGGGGTTGTCAACCCCCAAAAGGCCTTAAAAAACCTAGGAATAATGTGTATTTCCGAATGTGAGGGGTGAGGAGTATTTATAGGTGTAGGTGGCTTAGAAAAGGGGTCAAGATTAGGGTTTCCGCCCCTTCTAGGATGTTTAACACTTTCCATGCCGGTTGGGCCCAGAGACATCCCTTCTAGAAGGCCCAGAATCTGGAGGTGCTACCAGCCCAGCTTTCTATACTGGTTGGGCCCAGCGACAACCCTTCTAAAAGGCCCAAAACTGTCATTTCTTCAAATCGCGGCCCGTTTTCGCTGAAACTCTACTCGTTTGCCCATTCTTAACTACGTCCAAACCTAAATACCTCAAAATACTTAAAATAAACATAAAATTAATTAATTAAAATAAAATACGGTAAAACAAGTTGGAGATAAGAAAATGTGAAAATATGCTCAATCTATCCAACTTTCACCGAAAACAATAACAAAAATGAACTAAAATACTAACAAAAATCAAGACAAATTCATGTTAATCAACTACCCCACGCTTAATTGGTTTGTTCATCCCCGAACAAACGATAGTTTCAAAGACTAACTGTTGGGAATCGGTGGTACCATCACGCAGCGGAAAACAAAAATTTTTGAAAATTCAAATAAATTGAATCGAATTCAATTGACGACGGCACAATTTTTAATCAATTAATTCAAACAATGTTTTAATTGCTTTTAATAAATAGAAATAATTCGATTTTCGTAAAATCGAACGAGCATGATTATTTCTATTAAACATATATATATAACAATTATATATATTTATATATATTAATATATTAAGCTTATATATAACAATTATATACATATTAATATATTAATTATATATTTAATTATATATATATTATATAAACATTTATAATATATATATGTGTATCAAAACACCATGCATGCAAATATTAACATACAAAAACAAACATGCATGTATCATATATATAACATTTATATATATATATATTTAATACACTTTGCATGCACATGCATAATCATACATACATTGCACACATACACAAAAATCATGCACACAGCAACATATATTAAAGCACACACATATATATATTCTGTAAACATTTCATATATACTACGGCACTTATATATATCATATATATATATATATTAATCATGAACAATGAACAGCCATTAAAACTCACTGTACGACGGACGAAGCTAAGGCGGAGCGGCCCAGGCAGCAACCGGACGGAGGCGTCGGCGCTGTCGAGGACGGCCGCGGTAATTGCTCGGTGACAGCAGCAACACCGTCGGGGATGAACGCTCCGACGTGAGGGGCTGCGACGCTGTCGGGGATGACAGCTCCGAGGCGGCGCGGCGTGCTGCGGAGGCGCTGGGCTCACACACGGCGACAGGCAGGCGGTCCTCGACTTGATGAACAGAACTCCGGCGACTGGTAGCAACGGTTCCCGGCTTCGATTGGAACGGCGGCAGGCGCTGCTTTTTCGGAACGGCAGCCGGGCTGGCGGCAAAAACGCTGGCGAGACGACGCAACACGGCACAGCGGCGATGCGGCGGACTCCGGCGTGAGCAGGCGGGTATTCGGTGGTACCATCGCGCAGCGGAAAACAAAAAATTTTAAAATAAAAGTAATTTGAATCGAATTCAAATTGACGACGGTCCAATTTTATAATCAATTAATTCAAACAATGTTTTAATTGCTTTTATAAATAGAAACAATTCGATTTTCGTAAAATCAAATAAGCATGATCGGTTTCTATAAATTATAT
>BMAC01000070.1:1747050-1764396 GCA_014905375.1 Phtheirospermum japonicum
TTTTTTTCTTTTTTTTTCGGATGGTGGTCCTTAATATTATTATAAAAATCATAAAATCATAAATTCCTAACAATATTTCCAAAACACTAATAACCAATAAAAATAGCGAACTCCAATAAAAATAGCGAACTCCTACCCTGCGCTTTTAATGGTTTAGTAGGGGTCGACTCAATAAAATCACTCAGGGCTATAGACATGGATTATTTGGTTATGATTGGCTCATTCGAAATTTATAGTGGCAAAAATATATGGATATGGCCGGAATAGGGTTTTATTTGTGCCTTAACGTCATTTTCAAAGTCAACTACACAGCGGTTTCAAAGAGATATCAAAACTGGAACTTATTCATGCACATGCGAAGATGATAATTCACTCAGGCTACTCACAGGCTTTTTGCATGAAAACATTTTGAATTGACGCTGCTTTTAAGGTTTTGCGAAATTATTTGCGTCCAAGTACCATTTTACAATATATAAGTATACATTTTGAAAAAATCTATGCACTTATACACGCTCAAAGACAAGAACATCAAATCATACGTAGTCAACTTCGACAGGCAAGCCATACAAACACAATTCAGTGCAGAAATAACAATTAATCACGTTTAAAACTTAGCACTACAAATCACAATTTTTTTTTAAAATTGCACATATTTTTAAAAATATAATTTATACTCAACCATTCCCCCCTCTAAAAACTCGGCAATCTCCTGATTGCCATAAATATAAAGAAAAACAAATCAAAAGAGGAAAGGAGTAAGAAAACGTCCCTGAAAATTAATGGTCGAGTTTCTCCAAATAACTATGTGCAATCAACATTCGCCTCGAACCCCGTAATTTGGAAATGACTTGATCAACGTCCAAAAATTTCAGCTTGATTGTCCCCAAAATTTCCTGCACAACAACACCGCATAAACGTACCAAAGCATAGACACGAAAAAATAAAATAAAAGAAAGACAAATCAAAATAAAATCTAAGGAAAAAGAAAACAAACACTTGGGTTGCCTCCCAAGAAGCGCTTGTTTAACGTCGAAAGCTCGACGCCTTCTACGAACAATGCTATCCCGGATCTAGAAACAAGTGACGATCGTGCCACGCTTTAGTGTTCTCTAAGAGTAAGCATAGGGGATTAAAATCACCAAGGGGAGCATGGGCAACAAGTCGTAAAACAAAAACTTCTACTTGCTTCGGGGGTCGAAAAGCGAATAATTGATCATCACGAACATATCAAACGTAAATTGGGGCACAGGGTGATCCTCTACTTTTAGAAAAATTAGGAAATCCGTTGAACAAACAGAAAATCCTCCAACCACTCCGAACCTCTTCACTTCTTTAACATCCCCCTCAATATTTTGAAAATAATTAAAATCTATATAATGGCATAGGGGAGGGGGAATATCTTCGACTACCTCAACCACCACCTTCATCTTGGCATCAATTAAAGCATCGGGTGACACAGTATGAGGCTCAATAATCTTACCTTTCTCTAATAATTTCTCCACCGTTCCAAAAGGAAGATTCAACAACGGTTCGGGTGGAACAACATGAGATTCGGTCATCACTACCTTTTCTAAGAATTCGTCCACCGCCTTCTCTACAATTGGCAACGCAACATCTCCATTCCTATTGAGCTCGATTGGGCATGAATCTCCATCGTTGATTAGGTTCTTCAATGACAACACCTCCTCATCACCATCCATGAAATCCTCGAAAGGCGCAAGAGGGGCGATCTCCACCATATCCCCAATTTCATCCTCCATATTCATTTCTCCCAAACTTGGCTCCATCTCATTGCCTTCATAAAAATTAAGAAAACTTGAATTCGTAAGATCTACATTAAGTTCCAATGGCAATGACCCAATATCCTTGTCCAAAGTCTCATCGATTAGCACAGGGGAAGTGTTTTCATCTAAACTCTCCAAAACCTCTTCTTTACACTCATCCTCTTCTAAAAACGTACTAGAGCATGAATCTTCTACCACCAAAAGGGGCTTCACAACATCAAGAATTGGTACCTCATCCCCCTCGTTCGATAATTCGATTACAGAAGCTATCATTTGAGCCAACATCATCTCCATATTCTCAAAACTTTGACGCATTGACTCACCAGCTTGACGCATAGACTCAAAAGGGTCATCTTCGAGTTTGGTCAATGGGACGATGTCGTCTTGAACTCTAATCATCTTAGCTCCTTGGTCTTTCTACTCCACCACTAATTGATCATTTGGTTGGTAAACTTCATAGCTCTGGTAGGAAGGAATCATTTCGTGAGGGACATAAGAATCATAACTTGCATAAGTTTGGACGACGACAATTTCCTCTTGTGGCTCATTGTCAAATGGTACTATGCATGTATTCGCTAAATGCCCTCAGCCTCCACAACGATCACATACTACATTAGGTGCGTAGAACTTCCACATGAATTTATCGTATACTTTATCCCACGTTCGCAAAGAATCGGGCTCTACATAATTTAACCATTTCTTTGCCCGACCCTTTAGTGTGAAAGGAAAAAGTCGCATCTTTACTTGATCTCTAGTAAGCCCGAGAAGAGGGGAATTTTGGGTGATGTCTTCGTACTTTTGGATGAATTTTAGCGGATCATCGCTCTGAAGCCCATGAAAAATCGGGAGGTACTTTTGGTCGTACTCGTCAGAATAGTAATTTCGCATTGCGGTGCTCAATGGAATGGCCGGTCGAAAGCCACGCCAATCGGACGTTATACCGTATTCAGATATTTTTTTTAATAATTCTTTTTTTAATCTTTTTTGGGTCGTTGAACCTAGGTGTCGAGAGATGTACCTTTCATACACAACACTCAACGCACAAGATTAAACGTACCAGCGGAAAATAAGAAAAACAAACACAAAGATAAATCACAAATAATTATTAAAGATAAACGAAAAAAATAAAAATAAAATATAAATATAAATATAAATAGAGGTCACGAAGAGCAAACACAAAAATCACAACCTTTAGTCTTCGCCGGCAACGGCGCCAAAATTTGATTCGAACTTTTTGCACCTATTTTTATTTAAAGTTGTCAATTTTAAAAAGTTCGCCCGCAAGAGAACGGGATCACTTGTAGGTGGGTAAGTTGACTCGTGTCGATCTCAGAGGAAAGTTAGATTCGAAAGTTTATTTTGTGTTTGTTTTCACGAATAAGAAAATAAAAATAAAACTAATCTAAATACGCGGACAAGGGGGTTTTTATTTGAGAGTTTTAAGAACTAAAATTAATTAAATCTAAGGATTAATTAAACTATGAACTAATTAATTAAGTCTAAGATTATTTAAACTACGTATTAATTATCTAAAACTAAGATTAAATTATCTAAGAGCAATTAAATCTAGAATTCATAAAAATTAATTAAAAAACTTATAAAACGATTTAAGAAAACTAGGGTTCTAGAGTTTCGATTCATCTCCACGATCGCTTGAGAAGTCCCAATTGATGGTTCACAACGAATCTAGGCTCTAGACCCATAAGATCTAGCTAACAATAATCATCAATCTCAACATCACAATCCCAACACAATCACAAGAACGATTCGTCATGGAAGTAATAATTATTAATTAAACTAATGAAAAACATGCAACTAAATTAAAGCGATTAGAAAAAAAATACTTACTAATTAACGAAGAAAATCCGCAGCGTTTTGATGAAGAATCTTGATTCTAAACTATCTAATAGCTAATCTAAAGTCTAAGAATATAAAACTAAGAATTATAAAGAGAAACTAAGAAAATAAAATGGCACACTTGGGGTAATCAACCCCCAAAAGGCCTTAGAAACCCTAGGAATAATGTGTATTTCCGAATGTGAGGGGTGGGGGTATTTATAGGTGTATGTGGCTTAAAAAAGGGGTCAAAATTAGGGTTTCCGCCCCTTCTAGGACGTTCGGCACTTTCCATGCCGGTTGGGCCCAGAGACATCCCTTCTAGAAGGCCCAGAATCAGGAGGTGCTACCAGCCCAGCTTTCTATACTGGTTGGGCCCAGCGACAGCCCTTCTAGAAGGCCCAAAACTGTTATTTCTTCAAATCGCGGCCCGTTTTCGCTGAAACTCTACTCGTTTGCCCATTCTTGACTACGTCCAAACCTAAAAACCTCAAAATACCTAAAATAAATATAAAATTAATTAATTATAATTAAAATACGGTAAAACAAGTTGGAGATAAGAAAATGTGAAAATATGCTCAATCTATCCAACTTTCACCGAAAACAATAACAAAAATGAACTAAAATACTAACTAAAATCAAGACAAATTCATGTTAATCACTATACTCCCCTCTGAAAATGAAGATCTTTGAGTTGATCCATGCCAATCTTGTGTACCAATCTTCTAAAGTATGATGTTGGCAATGCTTTCGTGAATAAGTCCGCCAAATTTTCATATGAGAGAATTTGCTGGATATCGATATCACCATTATTTTGGAAGTCTTGTGTTTAAAAGTTCGAGAGATATATTTCTTATCTTGTCACCTTTTATGTAGTCACATATGAGCTGTGTTATATACGAAATATTTCTTTTCACACTTATAATGTTGCTGTCTCATTAAAATCTTCACAGAAAAACTCCGTGGGACAAAAAACTGATCGAAGGAAAAAAGAGTACAGCTGCTCCCCATGACTTCAATTGGTAGTAGTTCTCGAGTTTATTATTTGTCTGTCTTCATACTTTGAAATATAATATTATGCAAAGAATGTGCCTCGTCAAAAATATTACTGGGAAAATCTGACAAAACCTCAGTTAAGGGAAAAAGAGTGCAATGCATATCTCATCATATTAATGGCAATGTTACAAATATGCTTCAAGCATATCAAAATCCTTTTAGGATTCATTTCATTCATGATATTGTTCTATATTGTT
This sequence comes from Phtheirospermum japonicum, assembly GCA_014905375.1. Classification (NCBI taxonomy): domain Eukaryota; kingdom Viridiplantae; phylum Streptophyta; class Magnoliopsida; order Lamiales; family Orobanchaceae; genus Phtheirospermum; species Phtheirospermum japonicum. Next base: position 1,751,924 of record BMAC01000070.1, read on the forward strand.
GGTTGAATGAAACTTCAAGTTTCAATATCATCCACCACGTAAAAGGATGCTCTTGAAGCATAAACCTTTATCTATATATTATTGACAAAATATTTCATATGAATGAACTTCTAGTCAAACATATAGCAATCGATAAGATTGCATATTCAATCTTGGCCAAACAATTGTGTCAATAACTTTTAATTAATTTAAAGATATCATCCTCACTATCATTGAGCTCATTAGTATAAATATAGTCGACTAGTTTTCTTATTGATTCTATTTGATCCAATTATATAGACATAACTTATCGATATTTCTTTGCTCTAAAATTATCATCAGGTACCTGAACCTCTTTAAGGGTTTATAATTTGTTATGTCTGTTTACTCTACTAGAGTATAACGTTTAGTAAGAAGACCATCACAAATAATTGCTCCATATAAAGGATAAATATTTGAATCAACCGTTTCTATGCTCCAGGCATGCCATTGTAATCCTCTTATAGGATTTTACTTAACTTTCAAGTTTGAGCCTTTAAAATTGAGAACCATTAATAACCTTATAGTCAGTACTATAAAATGCAAATTTTCTCTACAAACTTCAAGTTTGCTTTAACTTTGCGAGGATTATATTTATGCATTCCATATTTCTAGTTACCATGACATATGCATTTTATATATTTTTTTATTACCATGACATATGTCTATCCTCCCCTAATGCTAAGAATATTATTTATTGTACAATGACTAACAAATTATGAAAAGAATATATCTTTATTTGATATGTTCTTAGCATTCGCTATCCGTTTTGACATGTGGTGGGGCGATTACAAATATCGCACTTGTTTAATTTTCTTAATGGAGGCTTCTGACTGTAAGCCATACACAGGGGTTCACATATATTTATATATTTGGCATACTAGTGAAATTACAGAAAAAATTCTCACCAAATGATATAACAAATATCATAAGGCATATCATTTTCTTTTGCAAACCATAGTCAACAAAATATAAATTATCAATGACTTTTGCAAATAATATTGCTAGCAAATGATAAGTGTATTTAATAGATACATACGGTACTTTGATCTCATATTCAATAGAGCAAATATTCTCATAAACTTCTGGTTATGAGAAACTTTCAGGGATAGTTTTTTAAATATTAAAAAATTTAAATATAGAAAGATAAGTGCAAAGTAATAGGTATGAATCGATGTTGGTAGTGACAAAAATGTGATGGATGAGTTCTTTCTTTGATGACTGGAAATGGCAAACACTTTGATTTTATGTCAAGGAATGTTTTTTTTTAATAATTATTTTACGGTATTATGTACTGAGTGAGTTTAACCCCAACTGTGTAGCTGCAAATTGAAGAAAAACAGAAAACAAAACCATGGAGTGATATGTTTCTCCGGTGGGTGGCGCGGCCGTTGATGATGATGACCAAAGTGAAGGAGACGACGGGGATCGTACGCCTCGATCTTTCATACCGAACGCGTGTGAGGTGCTGATCGGACTCTACACCAAAACCCTAGAGGAAATCAAATTGGTGCCGGAGGACGAAGGATACCGACAAGCCTGGAGAGCTTACCGATTGAAGGTGTTCCTGGAGGAGCAGGATTGGGAGGCGATCGAGAAAAAGGTCGGATGCGGACAGGTCGAGGAGTTGATCGAGGAAGCTCAAGATGAGCTCAAACTCATTGGTCGTCTGAATGAGTGGGACTCGTGGGGTGTTGATGATGATTATGAGTGTGAAGTTATTGAGAACGATGTGTCAGTTCCAAAGCACGTTCACTTTGATTTGCCAAGGCCCTCTTTCTGAGGAGTTCTACAAGACGCGCGAGGCTGTTGACACCGGCACTTTGAAGGATGCTATTTCGAGCTCAGAAAAGAAAGATCCCGAAATTACATCCGACGTAGCACAAGCACAGTAGTGCGAGGGCATGCTGTTTTTCTTTTTCTTTTTTTTTTTCCCAAACACATTCGACTGTTGGAGTCTAACTCTGTTTGATCCGCAAATGTCAGATTTGTAGTTTCTTGATTGTGTGCTCTGTGTAACGTTCTATTTTTTTATTTCCCCCCCAAATTGACTGTATTCTAAGTTAATAATCTCTGTTGAGTTTTTCCGATAAAAAAAAGTTGGAGTTGTATGCACCATGTTTAATTTATTTCAGTGGATTACATGTGAATTGAAGTTATTTCCATTGTGTGAGGTTTTGTACTGCTATAGATATTCATAGTTGTATGAACTGACCACATAAGACCAAAAAAATAGAGGATTTCTTTTTTCAACATCATTCCCACGTGTCTAACATTAACTTTGCCAAAAAAAAAAGGCTTTCATTGGAAACCAATAAACTCAATTATTTTTAATCATAAGTTTGTGTGCACACTGAATTCTGCTTTGAAGGAATAGATTAGTTAACATTATTGGTTTATTTATGGTTTATAATAAGTTGTAAGTATTTCTAAGGTTTATTTAAGATTATGCTTTTAAGGAATTGATTAGTTAATATTATTGGTTTAATTAAGGTTTATGATAAGGTGTAAGTATTCTTAAGGTTTATTTGAGGGAGAAATTAATTTTTTAGTCTATTATGTTGTTCATTTTTTTTGCAAAAATAAAAAATAAATAAAAAAATCATGATATTGTTCAATATCAAAACATTCACACTAAGTTAGTAAAATTACCAAAAAAATGCACAAAATTATCCCGAATTGATTAGTTAATATAATTAGTTTAATTAAGATTTATGATAAGGTGTAAGTATTCTTAAGGTTTATTTGAGGGGAAAATTAATTTTTTAGTCTATTATGTTGTTCATTTTCTTGCAAAAAAAAAAAATAAAAAATTATATTGTCCAATATCAAAACATTTACACTAGGTTAGTAAAATTATCAAAAACAATGCACAAAATTATCCCGATTTAACTTTTTTGCTGACGAGGCGTGAATTTAATATTTTTTAATTAATTTTTTAATTTGTTAAAGTTGATTAGTTAATATACTTAATAGATGATTAAAAATCATTGAGATATTGTATCTAATTTTAATATATTATTTTAATGAAATAAATACTTTAGATATTATTATTATATTATAATTTATATTACTATTTGAAACATAATTAACTTATTTCCTTATAGACTAGAAATCAACGCATAAATTTTGAATCCTAATTAGTATATCATAATTTATGATGATTAATATTTTGACATTCTAGATTTAGATTGACAAGCATGCCTATTAAATGCATATACAAAAATTAAGCCTAATTTTTATATTAACTGCAAGATTATAAAAGATAACCAAATAAATTGAATTGTATGTTAATTGTAATTTCAAAATCACTTACCATCAAGTATTAAAAATGGCTTGGTTGATTGATTTTACAATATTCGAAAAAATATTTATATGTTAAAGTTGATTAGTTAATATACTTAATAGATGATAAAAAAATCATTAAGATATTGGATCTAAGTTTAATATATTAGTTTGATGAAATCAATACTTTATATATTATTATTCTTATATTATTTATATTATGAGACATAATTAACTTATTTACTTATAGACCAGAGATAAATGCATAAATTTCAAATCATAATTAGTGTATCAGAATTTATGATGATTAATATTTCGGCAAATTTTTAGATTTAGATTGACAAGCACACCTATTAAATACATATACAAAAATTAAGCAAGCTAATTTCTATACTCATTGCAAGATTATAAAAGGTAACCAAATGGATTGAATTGTATGTTAATTGCAATTTCAAAATCACTTACCATCAAGTAATAAAAATAATTTGATTGATTGATTTTGCAACATTCGAAAAAAAATTATATGTTAAAGTTGATTAGTTAATATAATTAATAGATGATAAAAAATCATTAAGATGTTGTATTTAAGTTTAATATATTAGTTTAATGAAATCAATACTTAAAAAGAAATAAAAAATTCTAAAGTCGATAGATAGATTTTATGATAAAATAAATAAATAAATAYTTTTCTAACATAAAATTTAGTTCCTAACTAATGAGACATAAAGATATACTATAGACTTGCCACATTTTGTCCACATTCATTATAACATATGTACAAAGTATAATTATATCCTCCATTTTGTTAATGCTGTTAACTATTAAAGATGAGGTGTCGAAAGGAGAGTGTTTTAAGGCTGAGGTGGACCAATCAAAATCTCCCAAAAATGACGTGTCGTCTTGTGGTTCATAGGGGGTCTATTTTGGGACGAGGCCAAAATTTCGACCAGGTATAAATAACAACTTTTTTTTTATATTTATGTTAATGTTGTTTTGTCGAGCTTTTTTCACGGCCTTCAACATTTGTTTTTCTTTTTCGTTTTTTCCTTCTTATTTTTCTTCGTTTTTTTCTTCACAAATTCACAACATCAATCGCACAATTTTTTTTTTCTCTTCACAGATTTCATCTTCCGGCATGTTAATCCCAACTTTTATAAAAGTTATGTTGGGAAATCAGATCCATTTTGTTTGTAAATTTTAGATCTGTACTGAAAATAAAGAAATTCAGATCCGTTTTGTTTGTGGAAATCAGATCCGTTTTGATATTAGTTAAATAAAAACCATGACCATCGAAATTTTTAAGAGAACTGTTGATCTGTTGATATTTTCAGATCTGTTTTTCCGATTTCTTTTTATATAATTGAATTCATTTTTTATTTTTCGATTTGCTTTTTCATGAAAACTTCTTGCTAATTGGATTTTTTCGATTATTCCTTTATTTTATTTTTTTACAGTAAACATAGAACATTACAACAACAAACACGACCGGAGTGTGGCAATTTATTATTCCTTCTTCAGGCTGCGCGGACGCTGGGCTTAGGCTTCGAGGTTTCGGCAACAATGGTCTCATCAAAGGGGATCTTGGGATGGCGATGTTCGTGGTGGATCTGCATAGATAGTTAGACGCGAGCGGTGACCTTGCACAGGGGACACTCGAATTTGGCGTGGCCGCCTTTCTCCTGGCCAGTCCGATCGGCGAAACGGCTTTGCCTCCGCCGTGGTTAGGTATGGCGGCGTCGGCTTTGGCTGCAATCTGAAAATTTTCTTCTGCAATTATGTGTAGGATATGGGAAATTTATTTTGCTGCATTCAAGTCGACCAATCGACCGTTGCGAATTATGTATAGTTTTTCTCTTAAATTTAATTTGTTTGTTTGATGTAATTATGTATTCGATTGGGATTTGGGAATTTGAGAATTTTCGAAAACAATAAACAAAATTAGATATCCAAAACACAACATGCGAGTCTAATTGTCACTTTGGCTAAGATGCACTATTCGTCCAACAGTAGGAAATATGACTTCACTAATGGCTCTTTGCCTGTTGGGTCACCTTAGTATTCTCGGATAGTTTTGGTTAAAATTTAAAAAATGCATAATCGAGAATATAATTATTACAGGAATCTTTTTAATTTTTCAACATGTACAAAGTCTCCAATTTATTATAAACTATCAACATTAAGTTAATTTAAAACCGAATTCACTTTCATAAAATATTTTTGTAATAACTAATTACATCAATTAATCAAAAAAATCATCATGCTAAAAAGTCAAATATAAGAAATTTAGAATAATTACCTGTAATTAGATTCAACTAAAAACTTCTATTTTTTTATCCTCATAAATGAAAAAACTTATTAAACATAATTAATTATGTTACCAAATATATAATTAGTAAGAATAGAATTCTCACAAATTTGTTTAAAATAAGTTTAAAATACAATCATACTTTAAGATTTTTTATTTTATTTTTATAGTTATCACAAATCTTTTATAAGTGTCTTTATGAAACTGGTAGTTCTCAATAATGATTCTTTCGTGGTTAATCTGAATGTTTAGGCATATTACTTTGACTATCCATTGCTTCTWTCATTATTAGTTGATTATAATCCTCATAGGGTATGAAGAGGAGATTWTACTTATTTGGGCAATCCAACAACRAATTTTCACTAAACACAACGCTTTTGTGAAACAATCTTCTCTTCATCTAAGCATCGAAGCCTGTGGCCGCTCYCTCTCRMTTCTCCAGTCCCCTTCTTCACTGGGCACTCCTGGAGTAACTGGTTCRGTGATGTGGGACAGCGGCATTGTTCTCGGGAAGTTTCTAGAACATTCTYTTGAATCGGGAGAAATATCACTCCAAGGAAAGAAAGTTGTGGAGCTGGGCTCTGGCTGTGGATTAGTTYGTAATATTTCATCATTTTATTCCTTAGTTTCTTTTTATAAACATTATTTTTTAGAACTCTGTATCTTTGGAACACAATCTTGAACTTCCAAAATTATAAAAACCATTCTGATTGTTTAATATTTAGATGCAAATTGTAATTTATGTTGCTTTTATGTTGGCCCAGTGCAATATGTTTGATGTTAGGATTTGCTTAGTGGACTTAGTCCGTTTGTATGTCTATCAACTGCATAGCTTCTTTATTGGGGGCTCAAGTAATTCTGACTGACATGCCCGATAGACTGAAGCTATTAAAAAAGAATGTTGAGACCGATCTTTACGGAGATGTGCGTGGGTCCGCAATGGTGAACGAACTAACATGGGGAGACGATCTTGACTCAGATCTTACTGATCCTATACCCGATTTTGGTAGGACTTCTATTTTTCCAGTTAAGTAATGAATCATCAATTGTCAGGAATTAAAATGTAAAAGAGTTACTTACAAAAACATAGCTAATGTATTGCAACTTTTTCAATTTAATCCTAACCTTTTAATTTTTGCACTGTTAGACTCAACCTATTAAATATTTTTTGCAAATTGATCCTTCCGACGAAATTTCATAAATAGCCGTCGGACGTCACGTATGAAACCCGTAGTTTTCATTTGTGTAACTTTTATAAATTTAGACTGGCAAACATGTGTACACCCGCCTAACGGAGTACATTCCGTTAGGCAGGTGCCAAATTTTATTTTTTTAGTTTTTTTTAGTCTTAGGGTTCTTTTCTTAATTTTTTATTTAGTTTAGTTTTTCTTGGGGGTTTTATTTTTTTTAGGGTTTTTTTATTTTTATTAATTTCTTTTTTTAGTTTTTAAGGGTTTTCTATTTTTTTTAGTATTTGTTTAAATATTTTAAAATTTAAATTTTAGTTTTAGGGGATCTGACTAACGGTTGGGTTGTCTGCTTGACATGAGTATGCCTCATTTAAAATAATGTGGTGCTCCAACAGCTAAATATTACCAGCAAAAATATTAACAGGTTAAGCCTGACATTGCAATAATTAAAAGATTGGGATTAAGTTGCAATAGGTTAGGTATGTTTTTTGTATATAACCTTATGTAAAACTATGTTGAATTGTATATTGCTCACTCTATATGGGAAAATAAAAAACAAAAAATAAAACATATGGCAGAGTTTGGCTTGGATGTTGTATATAGTGAAGGAGTGGTTGTGGATTTGATGGAAACACTTGTAGAACTCCGTGGGAAACAAACAACTGTCATTTTGGCCGGAGAGCTTCGTAATGGTATTAATTTAGTTTTTCTGATTATTTCAAAGCGCTTTTGAAAAGACATTTTGATGCAATCATCGATGTTGACAGATGCCATCCTCGAATACTTTCTGGAAGCAACAATGAAAGAGTTTGTTGTTGGCCGAGTTGATCAAGAGCAGTAGCATCCAGATTATCGCAGTCCACGTGTTGTGATTTATGTTTTGGTGAAGAAATAGTAGAAAGATGGGACGAAATCACATTCAAGCGGTAAATAGTTAGCTCCATAATATGTGGCAATGAGTTTTTCAAGCTCAGTTTAAATCTAAATGTGTGGTGATATGCATTTTCCTACTTACAGAGAAGTGCGGATGAGTCTTCGACTTTTATGTGGTCATAATGGATATTGATAGAATTCAAGGGTCTTTATAGGTATAATTGCTGTGAAATTAAAGCTTGCAAGGCGAAGTGTATAACAATATTGGCTTTGGACTTGGCCTTTGCAAAATATACTGTTTGTTTTTTTGTTTGTTTGGACATTAAAAAAAACATCCTCATAGGGTTAAACTGCATGTATATTCTTAGAATGATATAGTATTTCGTTCTTAATTATATTTTTGAAATTTACAAGAATTTATAATAATCCTCATAATTCTGGAATTCACAAGAATTTCGGTCTTAATTATATTTTCCATCTCTCGAATGAATATGATAAGCTTATAAAATATAATTTTGATATCTCTCAAGGGGTCCTTAATATTTTCACAATTTTAGTTATCTCCGGGTTTAAACGTCTCATTAAGGGTAATTTGCTATGTTTAACAACTAATCTCGTGGATTGCATGTATAAATGCACTTGAACATTATTCATTGTGAAAAAGATGTAATGTAAATAGAAATATACAAGAACTTGAACAATTTTTATATTGAAACGAGACACCACATAAGTTTAAAATACAATCATACTTTAAGATTTTTTATTTTATTTTTATAGCTATCACAAATCTTTCAAAAGTGTCATTATAAAACTCGCGTATAATGCACAATCTCGGTCTTTATTTCACAATAATGATAGTTAAGATCATAAAGGGTTGAAAATTTTTTATTGCGACGAAAATGATATCATTGTAAACAAAACAACTAATGTAGCATAAAAAATTCAAAATTTAAATTGAAACAACATTTTTTTTTTCTTTTTGATATAATAATTCACATTCTTAATTATTTTTTTAATAAATTTCATCTTTTTTATATTTTTTTATATGTGCCCGCGATTTTCGCGGGCTTTCACACTAGTATATATATATAGTTATATAGTTATATAGTTATGTATGAAATGGTTAAATATATGTATCTATAAAACTAGATTAAATAATTATTATATTAACATTAATTCATAATGTATGTGTTCTAGGAGAATAAATAGGTTTTTATAACATTTATTAACATTAACTCATAATGTATTATTGAACTTATGAGATGTGTGTTATGTGAATGGATATTTAGTTCATTGTTCATTGTGTATTTGGCTGCTTTGTTTGCGAATTAATTTCATTTGATGCATACGAACTATTCTTCACAAGAAAGATCTATTGATCTCTTTAGATCACTTTTGTATGGTTTTATGAAAAATTATAGGATTGTAAGAATTTATTTTTCACTTGAAAGGTTTATTTGTAATTTTGAAAGATAATTGAGATTTTTATTATTAGACTAAACTTCACGAGTGGTTTTTATAATTAATTCAAACATTAAATGCCTAAATATCTAAATATCGTGTTTCTTGATTTCTGAGTGTTCACAGGGTACTACGGCCCAAAACTACACAACGGTGAGAAAAGGGCTACATCAGATTATAATGTGGTGTCAATGCAAATGAGAGGTTGTGTGGCATCACCAAGGAGGCGTCATATCCGGTCAAGTTCATTGATCGACAACCCTAATTCACCAATAAATGATGAATGTATTTGAATATAAAATATAAAATATTTTTGAATTGATCAATCTTAGCCTTTTGTATCATACTTTGTTTGTTGGATTTTGTGTCGGCCAAGCTTCTTAAATATTAATAATTCACTTTCTGAATTTATTAAAATTTATTTTTTTATATATTTCTTAAATATGCCCGCATAAACGCGGGTATTCGAACTAGTAAAGATTAAAAAAAGATCTCCACCGTTTAGATATTGATTCAATAAGTCTTGAATACATTGAAAAAACTTGAAAGTGACCCAACGGTTAAAACTTTGGAAAACAGTTTTTGAAAATTTTCTGCGCAAAGAATTTTCTATTGTGTTGGTTTATGGAGATTTGGTTTTGAAGGCTATCGTTTTTTATTTTCTTTTTGATTAATCTCAATTGGTTAGAGATTTGTGCTGATAACGTGATGTAAAAATAGTGAAAAAGAGAAGAGAGTGAGAAAAAATGAGAGAAGATAGAGATCAAGAGTGTGTTTTATTATGAGAACTAGAGCCCCTACAAGATTAGGATTTAGGGGTAGGAAGGTCATTCACATATTATATAATCATTACAACAATATAAACCTTACCAAACCCACTCAAATCTCGCATATACATTAAATCTCATATTATGTAAGAAATCTATTGTTTCAATTCAAAAGATCAATGAACAATAAGTTAATTTGTCGTTTTCGCTTCCGTTGGATTTAGTTATATATATATATATATATATATATATATATATATATATATATATATATATATATATATATATATATAATAGTTTAACACTCGTGTATTACACGAGATTTATAAAAAACTAAACACAAAAAATACTTGTGAAAATTATAAAGTTTTAAACTCAAAATAAAAAACTGAAAGGATGTGTTCCCGTGTTCTGTTCAATTAGTTAATTATTATAATTATTAATTAATATTATATTTTAATATTTAGATTAAACTCGTTAATAATTATATTTTTACATACTTGTAAAATTCAAAAAGATGTCACATTATTCATCTGTCTCTAATCTATTAATTAATTATTATTAACTCATTTTATATTTTTATGTTTAGATTAATTTTGTTAATAATTATAGTTACATACTTTGAAAATTCTAAAAGGTGTCATACTCTCAAGCATTATCGCATTGTGTTATTGTCTAATAAATATTAATTAATTATTATCATATAATTTTATATTTTTATATTTAGATTGAATTCATTACTAATATCTAGCTACAAACTCCAATTATTTCAAATATATCATAATTTACCTATACAAAATATTTAAATATTCAAAAGCAAATTATTTCAAGTTTGATTATAAATACAATTTATTTAATTGTTTTCATATATAAGTTTTTCTTGTAATTAAAATTACTTCATATTTAGTTTATCTTTTAATTAAAATAATTAATTTAGACTTCTTCTACTAATTAAATATGACTTATTTATATTTTTATATTAGGAGTATAAAAGAAAATTATTGAATTAGACAAAATATAATAAAGTAAAATTATTAAGTTAGGCTAAATGTAATAGAAATAAAATATTAAATTAGTCAATATACAATAAAAGGAAAAGATTAAATATATATTTGACTCGAATGACACATGAGCAACTGAAGCACTAAAATTTTTTATTATCCAAACGAAGCATACGAAATAGACGCATAGATTATGAGGATTTTGCATTAATATATACTTGTTTAACACCCGTGTATTACACGGGACCTATCAAAAGATAAATATAAAAAATATTTGTGATAATTACAGAACTTTAAATTTAAAATAAAAAATTAATATAATGTATTCTCAACCCGCGCCATATACATGTCTAATCTATTTATTAATTACTATAAATATTAAATAATTTGTATTTGATGTTTAAGTTAAATTAATTGATAATCTTAGTTACATACTTACAAAAGCTCAAAAGATGTCACATTCTAAACCCGTGTCTAATAAATATTTTATTAATTATTATTATTAAATTATTTTACATATTAATGTTTAGAATAAATTCGTTAATAATGATTAGTTACATAATTTGAGATATTAAAAATATGTCATACTCTCAACCCATGTCACATTGTACTGGTGTCTAATCAATTTCTATTAATTATTTGTATATAATTTAATATATTTATGTGTAGATTGAATACATTACTAATATTTAGTTACATACTTAGAGAATTATAATTAACTCATATTTTACCTATATAGAATATTTGAAACACAAAAAATAAAATTATTTTGAATTCTATTATCAATAAAACTTATTTAATTATTTTCATAATAAAGTTTTTTTTGTATTTAAAATTATTTCATATGTAGTTTGTCTTTTAATTAAAATAACTAATTCAGATCTTATCTACTAATTATACATGACTTATTTATATTTTTATATTAGGAGAATCAAAGGAAAGAATTAAATAAGAAAAAATATAATAAAAGAATTAAATTAGGTAAGATATAATAAAAATAAAAGTATTTAATTAGGTAATATAGGTTCGGATGACACATAAGCAAACAAAGCACCAGGATTTTTTAATTGTCAAACGAAGCATACGAAGCAAACACATAGATTAGGAGGATTTTGCATTAATATAGAGGGGTGATAATAACAGTACTGGCTATACGAGGCCATTGTTTTGGTTCCCTCCAAAACTTTTTTCTTTCCCCCAAAAGTAACTTTTTTGGCGCAAATCACATTTGTTGACTTTTCAACTACTTTAAAAAAAAAAATTAAATCTCACAACACACAATTGTTGACTTTTCAACAGAGGTTTTAAAGTCCATGCATGTGGTTTTTGAGAGATAATCGGAGGAGCTCAATTTTGGATTTTATGCATACAAATTAGGATATCATTGCTTAAAATTTCGAACTTGACCGAAATTGTTTGAAGCTCTCAATTATGATCCGTGAGAAAACAATTTCGATTTTTTGAAATCTCAGAATTACATATTTGTGAGCCACATAAACTGAGTTTTTGACTGCCCAAGAATCTCAATTTTAAAATTATTATATATATATCCGATTATTAGTCAATTTCAATT